>VCCN01006563.1:151500-180699 GCA_006491835.1 Architeuthis dux
ATGGACTGTGTAGACTACAAAACGTACGTAAAATATAACGACTTTTTTCAAATTTGCTCTAAATGTAATCGATTGTCATTCAAAATTTATTTGGTCTTTCCCTATAAGGAATAAAAGCATGAACACGGTGGCCGCAATAATCGAACATTATTTATGGAAGTTGGCCCTCCTCTTTATCTCCACTCTGACAATGGCACCGAGTTCAAAAATTCTGCGAAGTCAAACGACTTTTGAGTAGGCAAAATGCGTTTGTAAACAAAAAAAAGTGGGTTGAGAATCTAAAAAAAAAACAGTCTACAATTACAATATTTCGTGGCAATCCGCCACAAACAAATCCCCATTTTTAGTGTCAGTACCAAAGGATTCAACGGATTTTCGGATTTCGAAAATATTTTATATGACCAATTGGATTTTGTGGAAGACCAACCAATTGAAGATAATTCAACATGTGTGGATAAAGGTGAGACGAACTTAACATGCCCTGAATCCATTGTTGATGAAAAATATAAAAACTGCCAAGCGGTTGTTTTTAAAATAGGCGCGGAAGTTTTTTTAAGAAAAGATGTAGATGGCAATGCAAGGTACCATATAAAAGGGATTGAGACATTTTCATATGAAGATGTGTTTGTCATTGTCAAGATGGATGATGGAGATTATGTCTGGATACAACAACAAGATTCAGAAGATGGTGAGCCATTTAGGGTGTTTAAGAATAGATTGTTCTTAAATAAAAAAAAGTACTACTGAATTTATATTTTGTTTTGTTTGAATTTGATTTAATTACGTTTGTTTAAACTATATTTTTGTTACGTTGGTCATTTTTTCCAAATATATACATGACGGAAAAATTTTATCAAAACAAACAAAAAAGTATAAATGTTTATCTAACCCCCTCCCCATGTATAGCTTATATATATATATTTTCACCAAATTAAAAAGTAGATAATTTGCTTCTTGCCGTATTTTTTTTTAATTCACCCGTTATAACAGCAAAATCGTTATCATGGCATTCCACGTGGTTGCCGTAATAAAGTGAGTCTACTGTCATGTTGCCACTCAAAAAATATTTTTGCGCTCGTTTGATTGCCAAAAAAGCGCTAATTCATTTTTAAATAATCAAAGTGGACCACACTATTAAATTCATACAGTAGTAAATAAATTACCTAATTAAACATTGAAAAGAAAAAAGAGGAAAACATTTTATTTTGGTATAAACATAAATTCAATTTTTCAAATACATACATTTTTTTTCACCTTTAATGTTAATTAAATGCTATTTAAATGTAAATAAAAACAAAAAACGGTGGGTATAACCCTGTGATGCTATTTTATAAAGCAGAATTCGTCAGATCAGAGTTATCCCCTCTGAAGTACTTTTCACACGAGAAGAGGGACCTGTCGGGGAAGCGGGTTATCCCAGGGGCGCGACATAACTTTTGTAAAAACTTTTAATTACACCAAGTAATGAACATTGCTCTGAAAAATGCTAGATAGAAAGTTTTACTTCAAATTTGATATAATTCATTACAGGCCCAAACAGCCAAACAAAACTTTTCAGACACATTTAACCTGACCCTTACAAAGGTTCTTTGCTAAGAAAAACAAGGTTTGTAAACCTATTTAGCATTTTAAATGAACAAGATTTTAAAAGTCAGGCACATGTGATTTATAATCAGAAATAAATCGGATATGCAATATATGTCTTCGTAACACATTCATCTTGTAATCAAGAGATTGGTGGTTTGATTCCACCCAGGAGCAACTTTGTTTTAAAAAACAATAGTAGTTATAGTTCAGGACAAACTTTCTGCTAGTTGTGTGTGCATATTGATATTAGAAAATCTTAAAGAAGACAAGAAAAATGCGTACCTGTACAATGTGTTAATATAATTGTAAAAACTTAAAAACACTGAAAAAGAATATTTTAACATAAAATAGAGAAGAAATATTAATGCAGTGGAAAAATTGAACAAATGACTTATAAGAGTTAGAAACACTAAAAATGAAGAACAATAAGAGAATTTTAAAAAGACTAACATTGGGTAAGGCACTTGTTCACTCAGTGGTGGTGGAAGTTCAACTACTAAATGTAGTGTCTTCCAGTCGTGTCCCAGCCCGTGGGGTTCTCACTGAAAGGGAAAAGGATGAAGCAAAAGGGAACAAAGGACAAAGGCGAATGTGATGTTGACTGACCGCCGTCAGCGAAAGAACTGCCTGTCTTCTCGCTGTCGAACGTCTCTTTATTTTTCCCCCGGTCTGCCTCGCGCATGACCGGGGACTCACGTTTTAGGGGTTTGTGGCAAGGGAGGTAACTCGTGGTATTTGCTCCCTTGCGCAGCATGGCAGGACATCACACTAAACATGCAACTTTCTACTGATATGATACAGCACTATGTTGGGTTTCAGCTAATTTTCAGGTTTAGTAATAAAATAACTTAGTTTAAATATGGATTTCAATATTAGAAAGTATTGAATTTAAACATTGTCATGGAAATAAATTATCCATATATAGCGCAAAATTATACGAAAAAGTGAAACTGAAAAGTAAAAATCGTTACATGATAGAGAAGAATGATTTCCATTTTTGAATTCAACACCCATAAATAAATGAAAATAACCTATGTGTCCTTTCAAAGTTGAACTATCTGTAAATGCTGATCCACATTCTTTACAAGAATAAGGTTTCTCTCCAATGTGTGTTCACATATGTAAAAATCACCTAAAATAATAAAAATAATCTTTTCAATGTATCCATATGTATAAACCCATGAAAAGAAATGGTTTTTATTTTGCAGATCTGTATTATTGACAGCGGTGGCCAACTCGACACACCAGTTTGAGCACTTTCTAGAGACTATGGGACCTCATCACATCATTCCAAGGCAATAGGAAAGGTTAGAACGTTGGGAAAGTGAGTCCCACATAAACTGAATGAAATGCTCCATGACATTACCAGATGACACACCTTTCAGCTATGTCTAGGTTTAGAGAATTGGGATATGAAGTCTTGCAGTATCCTCAATATTCACCTGACATGTCTCCCATGGAATATCATCTTTTCAATCATTTTGAACTCCATATCCGAAATAAAAAGTTCAATAATAGGGAAGTTATAGAGTTGGCATAATATCACTAGAGAATCATTGGAACAAGGTTGTTTCAAATGTGTCATATTTTAATTAAACATTATTTATCATCCTTCATCACATTATTCAAAAAGAATTTGAATGCTGATCTGCACATTTCACTCCTGTGTGTGTTTCCATATGTATTTTAAAATTGATTTCATTCAAAATGTTGATCCACACTCTTTAAAAGTAAAGAGTTTCTACTCAGTGTGTTTTAAAAAATATATATAAACTATTGTAAAATGTTGATACATATATTTTACTAGAATATAGTTACTATCCAGTGTGTGATATGATTTTTTAATTGAGAACTATGAAAAAATGTTGATGTACACATTTCACAAGAGAATATGATAATTTTAAATTTGAAAATACAATTCCACACACTTCACAAGAATATGGTTTCTCTATGTGTACTGGCATGTGGATTTAAAATTTGAACTATCTGTAAATGCAGACCTACATACTTCACAAGAATGAGGTTTCTCTCCAGTGTGTAGTTGCATATGTCTCTTTAAATGTTTTTTTCTCCAATGTGTGTTCACATGTGATCTAATTGAAAATGCATATCCACACACTTCACAAATAAACAGTTACTCTCCGGTGTGTGTTTGCATGTGGATTTTAAAATTTGAACTACCTGTAAATGCAGACCCACATATTTTACAAGAATAAGCTTTCTCTCCAGTGTGAGATTGCATATGTCTTTTTAAATGTGATATTCTTACAAATGCAGATCCACACACTTCACAAGAATATGGTTTCTCTCCAGTATGTGATTGCATGTGTCCTTTCAAATTTGAACTGTCTGTAAATGCTGATCCACATTCTTTACAAAAATAAGGTTTCTCTCCAGTGTGTGTTCGCATGTGTCTTTTTAAACTTATTTTCTGTGAAAATGAAGATCCGCACACTTTACAAGTAAACGGTTTCTCCCCAGTATGTGTTTGCATATGTCCTTTCAAATTGGAACTTTGAGAAAATGCTAATGTGCACAATTGACAAGAATATGGTTTTTCTCCAGTGTGTGTTCGCATGTGATCTTTCAAATTTGAACTATCAGTAAATGCTGATCCACATACTTCACAAGTAAATGGTTTCTCTCCAGTGTGTGTTCGTACATGTATTTTTAAACTTATTTCCTGGGAAAATGAAGATTCGCACACTTTACAAGTAAATGGTTTCTCTCCAGTGTGTGTTCGCAAGTGTTTTTTTAAATTTCCTTTTATTGAAAATGCAGATCCACACACTTCACAAGTAAATGGTTTCTCCCCAGTGTGTGTTCGCATGTGTTTTTCTAAATTTCCTTTCAATGAAAATGCAGAGCCACACACTTCACATGTAAATGGTTTCTCTCCAGTGTGTATTCGCATGTGTCTTTGTAGACTTATTTTCTGTGTAAACGAAGATCCACACACCTCACAGGAGTAAGGTTTTGCTCCAGGGTAGGTTTGCATGTTTTAATGTATTTGAAATCTGTGAAGAGGGAGAAAAAAACCTTTGTAATTAGATATTAAATAAAAAATAAAATAAAACATTCTATCAAATCCTTTTAGATCTTTAAAAAGAGAAGTAAATAGCAAATGAAATACAGGAGAGATAACGTCAGCTTTACATTAGGTCAACTGATTCATCAAAAAGGTAATTATTCAATGTTAGTTCATATGAATTCAGATAGTGTTTTTTTATTATTATATAAATAGACAAAAGATTAAGCAAAATACCAAAATATATTTACATTAATATAACATTTTTTTTTATTGGTCAATCCTTCAGCAATAGAGTAGTTTTTTTTGCTCAATCAGCTTGAAGATTTACAAGAAAAGAGTGTTTATAATATATATTTAAATAAATATCCTACTTAATTATATATAAATTAATTGATGTAACTAATTATAAGCTGAAAGCAAAACACATTAATTTATAAGACCTAGAACAGTGCAGTTTTGAACAGTACAAAAGATTTTGGAATGAAATAGCAGCACTAATCAAGGTATAACTGCATTTCAAAACCTAAAAATGTGTAGTTCAGATGAGAGACTAAACAGTAGTATTACTAAAAGATATACAAGACTGACCATTCTGGAAAAGAGGTGAAATGTACTATTACCATTTTATTGCATCTTGATGATATATCAAATATGAAAGGTAGCCTCCACCAACATTTAGTTTTGTGGTTCCCTACTTGGGGGGTGCAGACCTCCAAAGGTATTTATCAGAAATGCAGGTGAACTATCATTCTAAAGCATTTGGGGGCCCTCTTCATTGGGGGATATTTTCAAATAGCCCCCACCCAAAGTGTTGAAATTTTAATTATTTTTATTTGTTACTTGCTTATAGATAGGTTTGAACAAAATAGTGTGAATTGTCTACCATACGTTTTTAAAATCAGGTGCCACTTACACACTTGAAACGTTTTTCATTTTAGTTTATACCTATGTATAGATATATTTTTCTAATATATTTATAAAACTATTTTAATTATTTATTAAAATATAACTTGAAATTTCAAAATATTCTCATAAAACTAGGATAATAAAATGAAATTAACAAATTTGACAATGTTGGACGACTAACCGTCAAAACTGGATCGCATCATGAGGACTGATTTAACCAATCACTGCTAAAGAAGCTAACATTTTTTTACTTTCATATCAAGCTGGCATGGCAATGATTGTTTGAGTATTTTATAACTCAAACAGCTTAGTAAGAAAGAAAAAAATGTTAGCTTCTTTAGCGGTGATCGGTCAAAGCAGTCCTTATGATGCAATCCATTTTTGACGGTTAAGTCGTCCAACTTTGCCAAAAGTTTTATTTTTCAAAGTCCATTGTGTGTCACTGCTAACACGCATGTCATAGGTTTGCCATCACTGCTATGTATTGATGATAAGGTGCTTTCCCCAAAAAGTCACAATTTTGGCATCTTGCAAGGAAAAAAGTCACACATAAAGTACTGATTTATAATAATAGAATAATATTTTTAGACATTTTTTAAGTGTATAGACACTTTATATGTCACTAAATGTTTGTGAAAATATTACATTTTATTCAATACCTTTAGACAATGTGCGGTAACAAAAATAAGTTATTTATGTCTGTCTTTTATTGGCAATACCTAACAACTTATGTAATATCATGGCATCATATATACAAGTGACTGTCCATATATCTGTGTTTGTGTCTATCTCTTTGTATGGTTTGGGTCAGTGGCGGGGCCATGGTTGGTGTCACCTGGGGCAGTAAATCATGGCATCACTCCCACACTCACACAGACTTGCTCTCTTTCCAGGATATCTAGAATTTTGGTGATCTTTTTGTAGTAATACTATTCATTATTCATCATGATTCTCCCATATTATTGAATGTGATGGCATAAGCCTACATTTATCAAACAATTCTATTCTTTATTTTTCAAAGAAAATAAGTATGGATACCATGAAAATGTTTTTATTCAGTATCTTTAAAAAAACTATACAATAAAACTAGAAAGTACTCAGAGAGTGCATACCTTTGCCAACCTCATTGTATGGGGAAGTAATTGTGCATTGATCCGCCCTAAAATTTAATCACTTCTTTCCTAGCCCAGTGCCCAACCTACCACAAAGTTTCAATTTCAAATGTTTGTGATATCCTGTAGATAAACATACATTTTTAGTGATATTATGTGGTGTGGATATATAACTACAACGTATGGGAGGTAATTGTGCATGGATCCGACCCAAAATATAATCACTTCTTTCATATCTTATTGTCCATCCTCTGACAAAATTTGAAATGCATTGAGAACTTTTGGAGATATTGTGTGAACAGTCATTAGCGTATACATAAATGTATGAAAAAAAGAAACTGAAATTCCTGGATCCACGCCAAAATTTAACCAACTCTTCCCTACCCCATTTCTCACCCTTCCATTGAAATTCATTGAGCACTTTTGGAGATATTGTGTGGACAGACAGATCTTTCCTAAGAAAAATAATTATCAAGAAACTATGTGAAAGGTTTTTAGGCAGTCATCTTGGTGTCACCCCCTCTGGTGTCACCTGCGGAAGGCCAAACCCTCCACCCCCACATTGGTATGCCACTGGTTAGATTTAGGGATTAGGGTTAAAGTCACAGAAAAAATGCCAAATTTTGGCAAGAAAAAAGTCACATTTAAATTAAAGTAATAAAGTTATATTTTAATAAGTAAACAAAAAATCAACATTATTTCTTTTGCATGATTTGTAAAATATTGAAAAATTATTACATATGGCCTATTGGAATAATCAGGCAGTGTAAATAATATTAAACCATTATCTACATTAAAATTTTCAAAAATGAATGAAGTCCTTCTGAATAGAACTTAAATTTTATCCAATCGATAAAATATTTAGGAAAATTGTACTAAATTCCAAAATTTACGTAGGTACAATTTCTCAACAATTTTTTACAAAGTAGTGTAACAAAAAAAAACATTTCTCAACATACTTTGTAAACACACTTAAAAAACTAAGTAAAGTAGTATAAAGAAATATTTGAAAAAGAGTGCTAAATGGGGTATAACTGTACTGTAGGCATCTCTGCAGACTTTTGACCTACTTTACAGAAAACTGACACCTTGATAAATGTCAAAATCATATAAAACTTAGTGTCATTAGCATAACTGTTAAGTTTACCCGTCCGGAAAGGTGGGGGCAGAGCACACCCCATCCCTCAACTTAAAATTTGTTTCAAAAGTTCTGTATGTGATCTGTCAAAATAATATGAGTTCCTACGTTCTGTAAAAATATACTGAACACATACAAATAAACAAGCAACAATTGTTAATCACTAACCAAAAGGTTCACACTTTCATAAAAATTCACTTTTTATAAAATTTCTCACCTTTCATAAAATGCGTACTTATTGGATTTTAATAAAATGTTCAATTATTATCTAATAAAAGATGAAATTTATTTTAAATAAGTTTCTATTGCAAATTTCGGGCAAAAAATATTTTTTCATAGTGATTAACTCCACCCCCCCCCCTCAAAAAAAAACATTTGATGTTTTGTTTTATTTATTATTTTACGGTCACGCCGATTTTTTCACATCATGAAAGTCAAGACAATATAAATTCTGCTTCCTTTTTTGAAAAAGCTGTTGGAGTTTTTCCGTAAAAAATGTCTTAATTTTTTTAATTAGGAATGTAAAAAAACGGCAAAAAAATATTGCTCTAATTGGCAAAATATAATTTATAGCTATTTTCGATAATAATAAATAATCTTAGCATTAAAATCTTTTTTATAGAGATTTTTCTTATCAGTAATTTTTGAAAATTCAAATTTTTACTCTGCTCTCGATTGGAATTCTGAGTGTGAAATAAAAATAAACAATTTAAAAACAATATTATAATGTATCTATTCCCCATTGTTTTTCTTCATAAATTCTTATTTCTTTCATGAATCTTCTTTTATTTTTAATTAATGAAAATTTATTTTTTGCACAAAAATTGGGACCGGGAAAATTGACATTTTAATATAGATGCACCTCTATTTTGGTACACTGACCTTGCCATTATATATAGCTGATTGTAAATGTAAATGAAAAAAAAAGGATCCAGTTTCTTTTTATTTCACACTCAGAATTCCAATCAGGACCACCTTGCTTATAGAATTTTCCTGGCCTTACACAAATATTCAGTAATTAAATTATGTTTTGATGGGCACTTTTCCTCCTTTCATAAATTTGTAATTGGCACTTTTCTGTTGATTGATTGATTTGTTTAGCGGCATATCAACCCTTGACAGGTCATTTAATGCCGAAATCAGTTTATAATCCAAAAAATAGTGTCTTGCAACTTTGGTAAACGATTATTTTTTTTAATTAGAGTCTTGCGACTTTGGTAAACAGTTATATTTTTTATTAGAGTCTTGCGACTTTGGTAAACGGTTATTTTTTCTTAATTAGAGTCTTGTGACTTTGGTGGCACCTGTTTGGGGGGTCTTACCCTCTGCAGGGCATGCAGTCAGCATATTCAAGGCCTCAGCCGACAGGGCCGGTCTCATTTGGGGGGGGGGTGTCCTACCCCTCTGCAGAGGATACAGTCAGCATATTCTATGCCCCGGCCGACAGGGCGAGCACTTTTCTGTTGAGCACTTTCTCTGTCAATAAAGGTGACGATCTTCCTCTCTGGGTGGCAGTCCAGATTATTGACAGAGAACGATGTTGGAGCAGAGAAAAATCTAAGAGGCAGCTCACCTCATAATGTCGAATAAATGCATTAGCCAGACAAGTGCGGATTTCAACTTGATGTGGCTTCCACTTCTCAACAAATCTAAACGCGACCAGACAAAGACACAGAAACACCCGGGCCATGTGCTATAAGGGTTATCCCCCTTTAAACATAACTTCTGTTTAACCCATCATACTCGGATTTTACACCTGAAGAAGGCTGAAGAATGGATCGGCCGAAATGTCATGTTTACAACACAAATAACAAGAAGGGCAGTTCAATCGTCCGAAGAACCATTTGAATAAGTAATGTAGTATAACAAAAAATCATTTCCAAACACATTTTTTATGATTATTTACAAATAAGTAAAGTAGTGTAACACAAATACATCATACTTACATTTTCTTTATTCGCCTGATTTGTATTCCTAAGGAAAACGACGAAATATGAAGAAAAAAGAAAATAATAAATAAATCAATTAAAAATTGAGTTAGATTTCCTGTGAAGATATGAAAACGTCGCAGTGTTGCCAATCTCGAAGTTTTTGGTCTATCAGTCAAATATTGGGCCGCGTTTCGTAAAACGGAGACCATTACATTTTCGTTGATTTCAACCATTGCCTATTTCTGCTATGGAGGACCAATCGCGTAAAAATCTATTTTTTTAATAAATTTTTTCTTCTTTAGAAACTGGTTTCTTGTTGAATTTTTTAATAATACAAAGACCAATCACGTAGATCTCATTTTTTTAAAAGAATTTTAATAACTATGTTTATTCACCTTAGTTGGGGTGATTTCTGAATTAATGGTTTTTAATTTGTTTGGGCTAAAGAATAAAAAAAATACTTTGAGATTTTTACGCGATTGGTCTTTGTATTATTAAAATTATCAAAAAAAAATTTTTTGCAAACAAGAAACCAGTTTCTAAAGAAAAAAAAGAAATTCTCCACACTACAGAAATAGGTTCCAAAGCAGGGGATTTTTTACGTGATTGGTCCTCTGTTCATGGGCTTGATTTAATAATGTAATATCGGACAGATCTTGTGAAAATAAATTTACGGAAACTGAAAGATGAGTGTTTTTTAATTAGAATGAAAAAATATTTGTTTCCCGAAATTTGGAATAAAATCTGATTTAAAAAAAATTCATCCTTTATCCGATAAGTATTGAAAATTTGATTAAAATCGAATCGGTAGTTGCTGCATAATAAATTATTAAAATCTAGGTGTTTTTTTTGATCGTTGAAAGGGGAGAAAATTTACTACTAATTAGTACGGAAAAGTTTTTGTTTACTTTTTCGCGCAGATTTACACTATTTTGATTCAATAATATCTCCCGTTTTATAAGGTGTACACAAATAATTTTTATCTCATATATTTCGCCAATCTTTCAACTTAATAATGACACTAACATTTTTCAACGAAAAAATTAAGTTTTATATGATTTTGACGTTTATTTATATCAAGGTGACAATTTTCCGTATTCTGCGCAGAAATACCTACCTATTCTTATTTAATTTATAGTAATAAAACAAGAAACAGTTTTAATAAAATAAATAATATTTTACTAAAGTAAATGTTGACAATTAAAGTCACAGTTACTTCATTAATAATATGTAATATTTTCCTGGATTTGACATATCTGGCCAGTGTTTTAGATGTTGTTTTTATCAATTTTAGATGTAAGCCTGAAGATTTGACAACACTGACACGCACTTGCTTGCACTTTGGGTTAACAAAAAAAACATTTTCGTATTTTAGCATATCTGGCAGAGTCTCACGCATTTTGCTTGAGACTCACCCATTTTGATACATTCTCACGGTCTCACGCATTAATGGATAATTCTCACACATTTTATAAAAAGTGTAAAATTCTCACGCATTTTATGAAAGGTGAGAAATTTTATGAAAAGTGAATTTTTATAAAAGTGTGAACCTTTTGGTTAGTGATTAACGATTGTTGGTTGTTTATTTGTATGTATTCAGAATATTTTTACAGAATTTAGGACCTCACATACAGAACTTTTGAAACACATTTTAAGTTGGGGGTGGGCCGCCCCCCTTTTCCGGGCAGATCCGATTCTCACTCATTTTCAACATTGAAACTTGACAGGTATGATTTTAGTCATCGTTTAAAATAAATATTGCAAAAGTTCTGCAGAATCTTAAGAATTAAATTCAAAAACAAAAATAATAAAATAACTTACAATACGAATTGTCAGTAAAAATATCGAATATTTTTCTCAAAGAAAAGAATTGTTGACTCAAACGAAGCAATCTTTTGTCTAACGGAACAACCTTTCTTTTCAACGGCAATAGAAACGGTGACCGGTCAAATTTTGTTCCTGATAAAAAAAGCGTCCACTCAGCAATTGTATACAACACTTTTGAGACTAATTGAAAACTCATGAGACCACATATAAAAATGGATATTTCCGGCTATAAAAATGGCTATTTCTGGTTTTAAAATTAGACTCGATCAAAACCCTGAAGAATTTAAAATTATTCAAATTTTAAAATGTTTTGTTTATAACCCCAACCTAAAAAAAATAAAAATTATTAAAAGAATTAAAATTAAAAATTTTTAGAATGAGATGACTCATGTAAACCATATTTCCGAAGTGGTAACCCATCGCTCCCTGGAAAAAATAAAGCCAAAGTTAACCGGAAATAGCTATTTTATAGCCAACCGGAATTTAGACTATTTAACCAAATACCTTTTAAACACACTCAATTCAGGGGTGGGTCTTTCAGGGTCTTCTGGAAGACCTTCAGAATTTTTCCGAAAATTTGTATTTATATTGTTCCAAGTTTTAAATCTTTTCGTCTCAACACATGACAAACTTCAAGACTGTCAGAATTTTTCCGAACATTTTTATTTATCTTAATTTCAGTAACTGATATGCCCCGAAACACAATATTAGTCAATCTCGGATACATAATTTGCAAAATTTTCGGCAGTCAGCTCAATAGTGTGAACCCGCCCCCTGCAATAAGAATGTAGAAACTCATTTCTGCAATCAGGTTGATAGACTGTGAATAACACATTCAATTATTATAACTTTGGCAATAACTAGATTGATGCTTCTGGGCTTCCATAACTGTTAAATTAATAGTTTTGAAATAGAAATTCGATTTAATAGTCATAGATATAATATCTTTTTTTAAAAACCTACTCTCACTTAGCAGTGTTGGGGGTGGTTTATCTGGGCCCTATTGAACCCTGACCGTATATCAAATTCGGCTTCATTTTGTAAATTTAGTAACACATATAAAAACAATGTATGTCGTCACCAGGGCTATAGCAAACGTACAAAAAGCTTATGTCAAAATGTACCAAATCGTATACAAAAGTACCAAATAAAGAAAAACATCTTAAATACTAAGAAATTAATCACTACAACAACGCCCACCACATGGTGCTAGAAGTATCAACAGTGGTGCATGTCTTCCCTGCCTGTGCTGCACGAACTTTATTTTACAATCAACTCTTGTCTATTTTGTGCATCCGTAGTCGATTTTGTCAATGGTTGTTAGAAAATGCACTTATCTAGAACAAAAGATTACCAAAATTTCTGATCTAAATTGTTACATTTCAACTTTTTCATCATTGTAAACATTTCAAATATAAATATATCTGGGTCTCTATTGTTCATAATGACAAAACATGTGGGTTTTATCAAATATTCAGTCCAGTAAGATCTTAAACGTAAAAAAAACATTTTCAAAAAGCTTAAATAATATTACTTGAGAAATTAAACAAAAATTAGCTATAAAAAGTTGAAAAAATGATTCATAAAACACTAAACAACAAACATGAATTAACTTATTATTATTGTAAATTGCATTAGATTTATATATTTTGATTCTATTTTGTTTTAAATCCCATCTAGTTAGTCATTTTTGCCTTTGAAAACAAAATGGGGCTGAAACGTCCGGGGTAGAAATATTTGCAGCTGAATTGTCGGTGGATGAATGGTCCGGCTACCTTGTCAAGTACATGGTTGCAGGATTATGTTTCTCTGCACTTGTACTATTATTTCACTCACAATCCTAAAATGGTCAAAATTCCCCAAATATTTAAATGAGACAATGGTTTGTAACTGCTGGTGTGGGAATGTATTGAAAGCACTGGACTGGAAATGTGTAAGGATCTGGAAAAGCGGTTATTATTGATGGAATTATTACTAATATAAAATCTAACTCCATTATTAAATGTATCTGATTCCATTTATTAAGTTAATGATATAAACAATAACAAATATGAGAGTATAGTAATCTCTAATGGTAAGCTAATAGTAGCAGCGGTAGTAATAGTACTGAGTGCCTATATAGTGATAATAGCCTTTAGGGTCTGACTGCTGAAGATACCAGAGAAAGAAAGAGGGTAAATTTTAGCGATATGCGTAAGAGAGATCTTTCTTTCTCTGTCTGTGCCTGCATTTGTAAAAGGAATGTAATACATGTATGTTGCAAAGATGCAAGTTGCACATGGTAATAAGGCAATAAGAATAAAGAATACAAATACTCTGCAACAATAAGTATATTTATTACAGAAGACATAACAATAAAGTATTTCTCAGCTGTTGAGAACAAGAAGAATGAATGCAATTAAAGAGTCCTTAGTTGTTAGAGTGTGTGTGTGTATGTGTGTGTATGTACGTAAATGAGTATGAGAGGCGCGTCTCTGTGGAAAAGGTGGAACCGTCATGGATTTGTCAGGCGACAAAATTAACTGAATGAAGAATAGCTGGTCTTCTTATAGTAAGAGGTGAGTGGAAGGTGATGGCTGGTTGAAATATTGGCCGATGAACTGGGTATCATCAAAAGTTCCAAGATGAAATGTAAGGTGACACTATACAAGGTTATGTCAGACTTGTTGTCTGCAAAGGGTATCATGTTGCGAGTCAAGTACATTATTTTCCTGTCCTGAAAGTTGGTTATCTAAAAGAACTGTGGATAGATAACTTTATTTCTTGGAATAGAAATCTGGGTGTTTTTAAAGGAAATTTGTGTGTCAAGTGGTTTCACTTGTTGACCGAAGTAGAGAAGCCAACAAAATATAGAATTAAAAGTCTCCTGTCTACCATGAAATCTTTGTTAGCTCAGTCGGTAGAGCAAACCTGTGTATAAGGTTGCTTGTCCTTGTCCAGCACCAGGCAAATATAGGTTCTCAACTTATACATGTCATTATAATTATCATATTCTGTTGGATGTAACATAATTCATCATTTGATTTCAGACTGTCAACATAGAGAACTGCAATATATTCATGCCTAAAATACAAACATGAGCGTAGAGAATTTTTAGATTTACAAATATTCCATTCATTTTTATCTTACAATAAAAATAATTCTTACAAGATTTTAACTTATTTCTTGTCACATATTTGGAAAGTACCTAAATAGCTGAAAATGGCAAGGGCCCTCCGCCGAACAATTGCTAAATCTTTTAATATATTTTCATTCCAGTAAATTCTTTTTAATTCTTAACTTTTTTGTAATTTTAAAGATCTTGGTAAATATATATCTCAGTAGATTGTATCTCGATGAATATATCCATATCCGCGGGAGGAAAAGGAGGACTTGAAACTTGGTTATAAAAATATGATGATACATCATGTCGTGGTGGAGAATGAAGAGTGGGAGAGAGAAAATGAGAGCCGACAGACTGTTCCCAACTGGGAAACTGGCCTTGTGTCTTCCCAGTTGTGGGCAGTCTGTCTCTCTGAGAGCCTCTGATGTTGCTATTATCGGGTTCGAATGACCATGCTGATTTTCCAGCCCGCCATCTGCAGTCAGGGTTTAGTCAATATCCTGTTTATGACTTTCGAACACTGAGTGTGTCTGGTTCCGGTCCTGGACACCTTACAGTTTGGGTTTTTTATCGATATAGTGTTTATAACTTTAAACGCCTGTGGGGGTCTAATCTGTGACCTCCACCCATGGCTGCCTAATTATCCAACATCGATAAATGTCAGTAAATATTCCATGACCCGTATAATATAGCGTGGAGATCTTTAACATATAGGGTCGACCAGGGTGGAATGGGCCGAAAGTGGGATGGTGCTGTGCAACGGCATAACATTCAGTGGATGCACATTCCGTTATTGACATGCAGGAAGAAACTGCACAGGACAGCTTGCACTAAAAGATGAAACAAATAAGTCTTGCATTGTCTTACAGTGCACACGGGCAGATAGTGACATCCAGCAGTTTTCAAAACACACGGCCGATTTGTTTGCAGAACAAGAGAAAGATAAACTTAGGCGCGTGTGTTGGTCACAGGTAATTAAATTCACGCAGCCTGAAGGCTGGCATGGGCCTTACGACCAACCCTGTCTCTACTGTCTACCACCCTCTGCCCATCAAAATGGCACCCTTTTAAGCCTTCATGTTAAACTGGTCCCACCCCTTTTTGACATCTCCAACCACATGCACTTGGTAGATCTAGCTCCAAAAGAGCTAAATTAACAGCCCAGCTTCATCTTAAGCTAGACACTTTACGCTCAAGAACATAACACTAGAATACATCCGTTAACGAAATTGAAAAAAATAGAAACAATTTTTTTTTGCCAGTAATCCAATAGATCCTAACAATCGTTCATATTTGTTAGAAAAAATGTTTTTTATGGTTTTATGAGGGGGATTCTATTTACAATGTAACTGTATGGTAAAGGGGACCGTTACTTTCCATCCATTGTATGGAAGTGAAGCTTTGAAGTATTCGGTTACTTCCCTTATGAAGCTTCTTTGATATTTTAATGACAATTCTTTTGTGCTTTCATTACGTTTTATTGGTGGTGGGCCATGCAAGGCTGCCGAGGGTGCACGCAACCTTAATGAAAGCACCTAATGACTTGAATCAAATCTGGGGTTCCTTTTCTACATATGGTCCAATTAAAGTTACTTTCTTTGGACATTTTAGTAATTTTTAAAATTGGTCTATGAATCTAAGAGTTAACAGCTCTATATAAACATGTGGTCTGAAATGGCTAAAGTACTGTTGCGCTTTCCAACTTCATATTCGGTTGAATGTGGCTTTAGTGCAGCCAATAAAATATTGACAAAGGAAAGAAAAGTGATATATGTACATGAGAAGATATTATGTTGTCCAGAAAGCAAATGGCATTTTTCAAGAATCAAGAATAAATGCAATAAAACAAGTGACTGAATAATACTTTTGTCAATTTATATTGACAATTCACATGAGAACGTATACAACTCAAACTCACAAATATTGAGAATCAAAGCATCAAGCACAAGGGTCTCATTGAATAAACAATATAAGTAAAATATTTTAGTTCCATTAGGAATTTTTGGGGGGACAATTGCTTTAAAACATAACCAAAAGAGGGCAATAGGGGGGAAAAGGTTGGGAAACCCTGCTTTAATATGTGTATTTGGAAGTGATCCTTGACACATTCTCTGAAAATAGCAATCCACACATTTTTATGAGAAATGGTTTTGTTTCAATACATTTTCTAAAGATGAATTCTGTAAAAATGCTGATCCACACATTACTCTCCAGCGTGTGTTTGCATGTGTTTTCTAAAATTTAAATTATGTGAAAATCCTATTCTACACACCTTGCATGTATATGGTTGCTCTCCAGTGTGTGTTTGCATATGTTTTCTTAAAGATGAATTCTGGGAAAATGCTGATGCACACACCTCACAAGAATACGGTTTCTCCCCAGTGTGTGTCCTCACATGTTTTCTTAATGTGGAATGTAGTGGAAATGCTGATCCACATACTTCACATAAATATGGTTTCTCTCCAGTGTGTGTTCGCATGTGTTCTTTCATGTTGGAATGATATGAAAATGATAATCCACACACCTTGCAAGAATATGGTTTCTCTCCAGTGTGTGTTCGCATATGTTCTTTCAACTTGGAACGCTGTGAAAATGCTGAGCCACACACTTCACATGAATAGGGTTTCTCGCCTGTGTGTATTCGCATGTGTCCTTTCAAATTGGAATGCCGTGAGAATGCCAATCCACAAACCTCACAAGAATATGGTTTCTCTCCAGTGTGTACCCACAAGTGCATTTTCAGAGATGCGTTGTCTACAAATGCTGATCCACACACTTCACAAGAATAAGGTTTCTCACCAGTGTGTGTTCGCAAGTGTCTCTTTAAAGATGAATTGTGGGAAAATTTTAATCCACACACCTCACATGAATATGGTTTCTCTCCAGTATGTGTTCGCATGTGTGTTTTTAATGATAAATTCCGTGAAAATGCCATTCCACACACCTCACAAGAATATGGTTTCTCTCCAGTGTGTGTTCGCATGTGTATTGTTAATGATAAATTCCGTGAACATGCCAATCCACACACCTCACAAGAATATGTTTTTTCTCCAGTGGGTGTTTCCATTTGTCTTTCAAATGGAAACCTAATGCAAATGATCCACACTTGGAGAGGTCACTTGAGTGTCATTGTGATCAGTAATGATTCTCCATTGCAAATTGTCATCTGTGAATGATAAAGAAATGTTATTAAAGAAAATAGTAGACTTGTGTTATTTGCAATCATAAAATTATAATAACTTGGTTTATGTTTAAATGAGTTCTTTTGTCCGGGTTGGTAGCCTACAATAACATATAAAAAAATCCACCCAACATTCAGTGAGATTTGATGAAAAAGGAAAATTTGCAATAAATAGACATGCACTATCCCTTAATTGGTGAAAAACAACCCCAAAGGCAGAATTATTATTTATGCAATTCATAAATGTACGTACCCTTGTTATTGTAAAATGTCAGTAGAAATGCAGTAGGTGAACTATAATTTATAAAGCTTTGAAGACCCCATCCATTGGGGGACCTGGCAGCATTTTCAAGTAACCCAACTCCTCCCTGCTCAGCTACGACCTTAATATAATTTAAATAAATTAAAATATTACATATTTTATTAAAATATTTATTTTTTACAGTTAATTAAATTCAAAGGCACAATGTAGGGAAGGTGGTCCTGATTGTAAAGTTTCATATGCTCACACACTGGATGTTAAAAATGGCACACAAATAAAAAGAAATAAGAGAATTAATGAAAGAAAAACAGAAGTAAATACATAAAGGCAATCCTTACAATAGCCCCCAGTCCATTTTGAATTTGGCGATTTTTTGAATGGCTGTAAGCATCATTAGCTTTTTATATTTTTGAAATATTTTAAATCTTTGCAATAATTTTTTCATTTAAGGGTCAGGGTTAGTAGGTATGTTTAGTGTCAGCCATGCTGAAAATGGCATGGGTCCCTTAACCAAAAGATTGTCGCAAAATGGTATTTTTAGATTGAGAATAACATAAAATCTAGCCACTTTCAGCAATTCAAAATGGCCAGATGTAAAATTGTCAAATTCAAAATGGTGGGTGGGGGTTGATGCGCTATTGCAAGGGTTGCCTACATAAATTATATTGTTATTGCTTTGAAAAATAAATTAAATTGTTAAATTGTTTTTATTTGTACGTCATTTTTAATGAGTGTGTGTTTATTTTACTATAGAAATGGTACTAAAGAACGAGTTACCATAACGATGGTAATAAAACACAATCACCACCGCACACCATTTCGATTGGACTGTAAACACTTCTGGCGATGAAGTGGAAATGGACTCGTCGGAGGGACGGCAAAGCAAAAGCCGAATGAAACGGGTCGCCGACATATATAGACGAAGTGGAACATGGGTGACCTGTATGCTGAAAGCCAGCAACCTGGATGTGGCGAGTTGCTGGCTATAACAGGTCCCGGCCTTGAGAGCTCAGCAGTTCACTTTAGACTTGCCACTCGAAGCCACGCTCGAATTGTTTTTGGGACTTCTACTGTGATAGATATTGTAGCTGCTCGGAGTTTGCGATAGCTTACCGGTGATAAGCCAGAAAGTGCCCCTTGAAGGAATCATTCCAATGTTGCAGCATTGACGTGCCATTGGACTCATTGCATTGAAACTGTGTCAGTGTATTCACCCCTCCCCATTTCTACTACAACACTGAAATACTGGTAGTAATGGAAGAGCCACTGCCATAGATTGAGTTCCTTCCATAGCAATTTTTAAATAAGAACTGTTTTTTCTTGAGATGCTTTGAATTCTGTCTTTGGGGTTGATTTATACAGCGATTATACGCCTAAATCTGAATTAACACCTCATATATTTGGGGTCGACTTATACGCCCTCTTGTCTTATAGGCCGCCATATACAGTATTTTCTTTAAAAAAACATTCCTATGACTTTTTCCTACAATTGTAATAATTATTGATTAAGTTGATTTTCAAAATTTCTCAATCACTCAATCTCTCCAATTTCGTGACCAATATTTTCCTAAAACTTGGTAATTTGTCCCTCGTCCCTTGCATACTCTTGCAGCAGCAGCAGTATTAAGCTTGACCTGCCAACCTAATGCAAACAGACAGTCAATCACTTTTAAGATCAGCCAGCGTCTGACCATGTTTCTCCCCAGGGAAGGGTAGAATGTACTTTAATATTTTAGTCGCTTTCACTTCAAGATCAAAAGCTGAAAAGTTGAAATATGTATCCAATTTTATATACATTTAAAAAACATTCTTAATAAGAACGTTAGTGAAATCTGAAATGCTGACTCATACACATATGATTATATCAGCTTGTTTCAAAGACCTATTGTGGTGGAGGGGTGACTGAGATGATAGACAACTAACTCACACAACAGAACATGAGGAAATTTTTTGTTTTGTTTCATAACGTGAGAAGGGATAGATTTGACAACTCATATTGGTATGGAGGGTGTACCTGAGATGACAGACAACTAACACACACAAATAGAAAATCATAGAAAATGTTTGAGAGTGGATTGTTAAATAAACAGAAATTTCAAAGAAAAAGGACGTGTATTTTGGTCAACCACATAATTGAAATAAAAAAATATCAACAGTGTCAAAGAAAAGGAGAATTGCAGAGGAGAACCAGAGTTTTCAAGAAAAGTGGGAATATTTGTATTTTGTAACAGAGGTACAGGATAAAGTAGAATGCTTGATATGTCTGCATAATATTGCTGTACAAAAAGAATATAACATAAGGAGACATTATGAAACAACATACAGTGATCAGTATAACGCATTAACTGGAAGGATAAGAGAAGAAAAGGTAGAGCAGCGTAAGACAGTTCTTTCGAAGCAACAGAACTTTTTTTCAATTTGAATAAAACAAGTGAAAATGCTGTAAGAGCAAGTTTTGCTCTCAGCGAAATGATCAGAAAATCATCATGACCATTCACTGAAGGTAATTTATCAAAGACTGTCTTTTAAAAGCTAGTGAAATCCTGTCACGAGAAAAGGAAAATGTTTGAAAGCATTAGCTTGTCACCTAATACAGTTGCCAGCCGTATCACTGATTTATCAAGCAATTCATACCAGCAATTGGCTACTATTGCTCAAGATTTTGAAAAGTTTTCTATCACACTTGATGAAAGTACATGCATTACAGGTACTGCTTACTGCGCTGTCTTTATCAGAGGAGTTGATAAAAACTTCAATGTCACTGAAGAATTATTAGATTTACTACCTATGAAGGGAACAGTGATAGAACGAGATATATTTAGTGAACTAGAAAAGTGCATTGAGCGTGCAGGATTGAATTGGATAACATTTGTGTCAGTGACAACTGACAGTGCACCTGCAATGTGCTCTGAAATGGTTGGTTTAGTAGGCCTTCTTAAAGAAAAGCTGAACAGTCTTAGTGTGCTCATCTCTGCTATCCATTGCATTCTGCATCAAGAGGCACTGTGTGGGAAAAGGTTGCAGATGGAAAACATTATGGATGTGGTTGTGAAAACCATCAATTTTATACGGACAAGAGCTCTCAACCATCGACAGTTCATTTCTTTTCTATCCACCATGGATAGTGAATATGGAGAGCTTTTGTATCATTTTGAAGTGAGGTGGTTCAGTTGGGGCAATGTTTTGAAGAAGTTTTTTGCTTTTAGAGAAGAAATTGGATTGTTCTTGGCAATAAAAGGAAAAGATGTTCCCGAGTTAAGTGATCCAATCTTTGTCTCTAAGCTTGTATTCCTCACCAATCTGACTGACCATCTTAACGTTGTAAACTTAAAGCTCCAGAGCCCAAAGCAGGTTATAACAATGATGTACGACAGTGTGAAGTCTTTCAAGTGTAAACTTTTGTTGTGGGCAAAACAGCTTGCAAGCAGGAACTTAGCTCACTTCACAGCCTTGCAGTCATTGGAGAGTGTTGAACCACTTGAAAGAATATGCAGATATAATTTTAAAACTGTATACAGAGTTTGACCAGCATTTTCAAGATTTTTTATCATTAGAAAGGCAATTTATGCTTTTTGCTACTCCACTGACCGTGGATGTTGATACTGTTTCTGAGGAATTTCAGATGAAGTTGGTGGAGCTTCAGTGCGATACCATACTGAAGCAGAAATATGCAGAGGTTGTGTTCCTGATTTCTACCAGTTCCTTTAAAATGAGAGATTTCACAAATTGTTTGCCTCATCTTTGCAAATGCAGGCCATGTTTGGAAGCACATATGTTTGGGAACAGTTTTTCTCAACAATGAAAATGAATAAATCTGTGATGCACTCAAGACTAACTGATGAACATTTACAATCCGTGTTGAGGCTAGCTAATTTACGCGATTTGAAGCCGAACATAGAATCCCTGGTTGTTGCAATACGTTGCCAGAAATCATCTTCAACATGAACTGGTTGGGATCAAATGAAGCTAATTAGAACTCTATTTAACCATACTTATAAGTCTGAATTCAGTAAACAAATAATTTTTTAATATTATTTTTATTCACATTTTGTACTAATTCCCATTATCATATGTGTATTCATGTTGATGACTAAATAAATAGCAGCCTATCAGCTGTATTGCAGATTAGCATTATAATTGGTGGAAATCACGCCCCCCCATCTAACCTCATTTTACTTTTGGCCCGCTGTGCCTCCCCCAGGATGTAATGGCCCTTTTGTGTCCTTGAGTTTGAGACCACTGTTCTAAACAATCAAAGAAAATAGCATTACAAAACGCAACACAAAGGAAGGGTCCAGTTTAGCCTTATATTTACATTGTAAATCAAACCTCCTTGTCCGAAAGAAGAACACAAAGTCGGGGTCCAGTTTTGCATTAAATGTACATTGTAAATGAAACCCCCACTTTAGAGCCAATATTTTCAATATATTTTTTTCATCCACATTTTTTTATTAAAATAGTATTTCATTAGAATAAATTAAAATATTTCTTATTATTAAAATCATTTTTTCCTATGATTTTGCTCTTACTATCGGAATAATTGTCTTCTGAATTTGGTCGATTTTATAATTTCTCAATCAATCTTTCTTTCTCTTCCTAAACAATCTAAGAAAACAGCATTAAAAAAAATATGGGTCCAGTTTAACATTATATTTACATTGTAAATCGAACATCGGCTGTAAGAAAGACGGACACAAAGTAAGGGACCAGTTTTGTATTATATGTACATTGTAAATCAAAGTCCCACTTTAGAGCCAATTTACTTGCCACAATTTTAAGAAATCAAAAATCAAAAAATCCCAAGTTATATCATAAATCAACCTTAGAAACAAAATTGACAAAAATTTTAAATTAAATTAAAAATCATGAAGAACACAATTACAATTAACAAAGTTAATGCTGTTTTTTTTGTTGATGTGAGAAGATCAGATACACCACTTTGATCTTGAACTAAAGGCTGCAAAAGGCGCATTCCGATCGGGGCCACAAAATTAAATGAATGAAAATATTACTTATTTTGGGACATCCAGGTGTTGATCCATATTTATAAAAGCACCTAGCAATATCTGGGGAAGTTTAGCGTCACAAATTAAACATCTAAAATCATCTAGAATTTAGGGAAGTTTAGCGACACAAATAATGATTTTAATAATATAATGTTCACTCACCTTAATTGAGATCATTTCTGATTTTAAAGGTTTTTAATTTAAATTTATGAAATGACTCGAATAATACAATGTTCACTAACCTTAGTTGAGATCATTTGTGAATTTAAAGGTTTTTAGTTTAAGGGCACGAATACAGATTAAACTAAACAAATTTTGTTTTTTAAAGGTTCAATTTATATTTAAATTGACGAAAGAGTTAGTGTTAATTTTGCTTTTTAATTTCCACCAGATATTTCTCTGTGATAATCCTTAAAAACCCAGAGAACACATGTAGATTTCTGTTCCTCCATTGGTTCTCTCTCGCCACATAAATTCATTCACATAGGATTTAGAAAGGGGTTCACTGGTTCTGTTCTTTGGGCCCTCCCCCAGAGTGATTCCATGGATTGTGTGTGGATTGAATCGTATTAGGGTCCACCACAAAATTAGAAGGAACGACCAAGCAATCGCAATAATTTGGGACGCTAAAATACGATTTAGCCAATCTGGATTCTAGATGGTTTTGATAATATGGATCAATTCCTAGATGTCCCTTATTTCATTAAAATATTATTTTTTTACAATAAATTACTTATTTTATTAAAAACATTTTTCCTATGATTTCCCACCACCAATCGTAAATAATTGTAACTTACTTGTTTTTCAACAATTGTCTTCCTAATTTGGTCGACTTGAAAATTTCTTAATTATTCTTTCTTTCTTTCTCTTCCTAAATAATCAAAGAAAACAAAATTTTAAAATAAAATGATTTAAAAAAATCTTGAATTATTTTATGGAGAAAAAGTTTCGTTTGATGACGAAGCGGAAATGGAAGGAACTCAACAAGAAACGGTGAAGGGAATAATTCCGTCCCTTGTGTAAAAAATGCACAGTTAATGATCGATCGATAGCAGTGTTACTTGAACTATATGAGTGCCATTCAAATGTTCAAATGTTCAGCTTTCTCCCTTTATTTATTTATTTATTTATTTATTTTAATTTTAGGAGAGGTGATGCTCGTGCAGTATTCTGATCTAGGAGCATTACCCTTAGTTTATCATTTGTTCAATTAGAAGATATTTGTCTGAATTTTCTTCAAAGTCACATTGTGGGAAAGAGTGGTTACAAAAGAGCAAGGCAGAGTTTGTCAATGAAGAATATATTTTTTTTTTAAATCATAAGAAAATTTAGATGGTTGCTTTTATATTTAGATGTAGTATTTAGTGAAAATCTGATGCTAAACTTAAGTCCAAATCGTGATAGGCTAAGTAGATCAATCTTAAGTTTTCTTGTAAAATTATTCCAATCAATAATGCATTTTTTTGGTGATTGAATTTAATCCATATCTAGTTGTTATGCAAGATGGAACATAGAGGCATCCCAGTTTGGAGCCTTTTGTACTGAATTAATGAATTTCATTTGTTCGTTTGAAATACTCTTGCCTTGTAGACAAGGTGGGGATACCTTATTTAATGAGTCATGTACAAGTAAACAAATTTTTGCAGTGCCGTTTGATTTTCAAATTTGAGGATGTTGAGACTAGCATATAAAGGGTTACAATAGGCATGAAAGTCAGAAAAAGATATAGTACGAATGGCCCTGTAGCGGTCACTTTTCACTAAGTACCAAAATAGGGTTTAAAATAGCAAACTGGTCTTGTCACTTCGACAAGGGCCAGCTCTGACCCCTATGCTCCCTTTTTGCGTGACGTCAGCACGCCTATAAAAACCCTTGCTTGTCGATTCTCCTCGCGCCTTTCTTAGCCTGTTCACTACAGTGCTACCTTAGCCCGTGTCTATTTCTCTGGCACGTAAAAACATCTCTCCCTTTCCACTTAATGTTCCGGTCTCGCTTAAGCCCCACTTCCTAACTATGGACATTACTTCAAATGCCGCCTCTTACTTAAAATCGTTGGTCATTTTTTTTCCATTCCTTTTCGCCAAAACTAGGAATAAATGCCTCATTCATAGGCCCTTCCGAGAATTTATAACGACCATCGATAATTAGTTTCTGTTAAAAATCAGGTTTAGCGGAACAACCCTTAAAAGTCTTCCTGACCAGAAACTCTTTCCTTCATCCCTGGCATTTCTCAACTTTCTGTCAAAAGCCCTCTTTTTCACTTAACATCTGATTTCTTTTGTTGAGAGCAGCCACTTTATCCAGTGCACTCATAGCCTACATAATTTAGTTTGTATAACTAACACTGCCGTCTCACAAAATCCATTTCGGAACTCGAAAAATGGCTAGAGGCAAAAATCCCTTTTCTCTTCTTTTCACCATCATCTCACCAAAACCTTTCGCTAACTCATTCTTTCATATGCATATGTTTTCTTTTTTATTGTACCCCTTTTTCCGTTATATGTTTTTATTAAACATAACCTGTTTACACTTTAAATCCAGCGCCTTTGTGTTTTCATTCTTTTCCTTTGTTTGAATTGCCCGCCAAAAACCATACGGCCGATATTCCGTCCTTCCTCTTTTGACCCCGTGACCTTTCCTGCTGCTACTACCGGCAGCCATGACAGGTCATTTTTGTCATCGCTTTTTCACCGCTAATTTCAACTGTAGAAACGATCCACATTCTTCTACAACTCAAGTAAAATCTCCCCTGCTTCACCATCCATTACATATCCACTTCAACTCGACAAAATAGTAACCCCTCTTTGACATTTATTTATCCTTTACAAATTCCACCTTGTAGAAACAGAGAACCTCCTCTCACCCTACAGCCCTATTTTGCAATTTGAAAACCATTTTGTTATGGATATTTGAACTTTGTCCCCATATCTGGCAACCATAGGTAAGATGAGTGTCATTCACTCTCAAGTCTTTATTACAAAATCTCATTCACCCATGACTAAATTTCCTTATGTTTTAAAAACTCTAACAGCGATCGTTGCCACTGACTATCTGACAAGTCGACATATCGAACGCAACTTTTTAATGACGTAATAAAAGAATATTTGTTTGTTCTTTTAAAAAAATCAATTCTGGAAATCAAACTGTGACAAGATATGTTTTTAACATATCTCATATCACGGTGTTCATTTTTGAAAAAACATTTAACTGAACTCGTTTTTAAATAGCGCATCTATGGTCTGACTTTGGGGCTTGCTGATTATTGTCAAACTCCAGAATAAAGTCAGAAGTTGACCTTGTTTTCCTACCATAACAAGAACAATCCTCACCAACATTTGCGATGTAAATCGATATGTAAAATTCCCATACCGTGATTTGAACTGACAACCTAATGATAGCTAGTCAGGTGTCTTACTGACTGAGATAAATCGACAAGTCATAGATATTAACGAAAATGTATCATACAGATACCAGACCTACCAACCCACATTTTGAAGCCAAGAGCTGTCTCCCCGACCCCCACATGTAATTAATTTGTACGAAACTCCCGCATTGAATAAAGTCTGCCTGTAAAAGTTATTCCCTCATATTTGCAGACCTAACAAGTCTCCCGCATTTTTTCGTTGATTATAGGTTTAAAATTATGTTAAGATAGGTTTTCAATTCACTAAAATAACTGTTTTCGAGCTTCTAGAATTGAAAACTTTTTCCCCGCCCCCCAACAATGTTGACTTTTTAGTGATCACTGCCCAACATAATGCGAGAGAAGTAACTTATTCATTGATCAGCCGTTTTTTCCAATTTTTTAATTGATCACCCCCAAAAGGCCATGATGCCAAAAGACGTTGGTCACGTGATGGTTTCTATTGAGTGACTAAACAGACCTGTTTTTATTCATATCTGGAATATTACAAATACTGTAGCAATATGACCCCTATACATAGATAGATGGATAGAATAAGTTTAAATGCGTATATTCAAAATCATGCAGTGTGTATATAAAATGTGTTTGTTAGGCCAGGAATTAGGATGAGGGCTATATTGACAAATACTAAACAAAATGAATTGTTTTATTTGGTTGAAATTGAAAAATTAGGATGAATGTAAATAGTAGTAAAAAATTTATTAAAATGTTTTACAATACTTCGTCTAAATAAAAAAATTAATAATCGAGCGTTTTTTTTACTAAAATCAAAAAACAATAACACTGCCGTGCCTGGCCAAACTAAAAATTAGGATGAATTTAAATAGTAGTCAAAAATTAATTAAACTGGTTTACAATACTTCGTTTAAATACAAATTAAAAATAATAATTGATCGCTTTTTTTACTAAAACCAAAAACAATAACACTGCCGTGCCGGCCAAACTAAAAGCTAGGATCAATGTAACTAGTAGTCAAACATTTTTAAAAATGGTTTACAATACTTACAATACAACGCTGTCGAGCAACTGCTTATAATGTGTTCAAGTGAACCATTCCCGTGGCACAGGGGATATGTTGCAGACTCATTCTTGCCCCAGATATGGAGGTTTACTGGACATCGTACACAATCTGGACCATGAACTTCTTCCGCTGCCAGATATCATTCCAGGACAACTTCCTCTCACCCTCCCACCGTGCCCATGTTCCTTGGTGCTGCATGCCCACCATCAGCTCCTCCTCAACTCCTGTTCCCATCTCTTCCGGGACTAAAAGGCGCCGGTTCCTGCCTTGGGCCTTATCATAGCGTGGTTGTGGAATAGCTCCCAACCCTGCCCGTCCTGATGCTACCGTGGCCACTAAAGCCCTGTGCCTGGGCCGTGACTCCGCTATCTCCAGACATTCCTTGGCTCTCCACTTCCTGCCCATCCACACCAAGACACCTGCTGATCTCACACTAGCATCCATGGAATCACGGTATAGTAACGCCTCTCTTGTACGAGAGACCCTGAACCCTTCATTTAGGCCGTTGATAGGGAGTTGGAGTTTGTTGCTCCCCCCGCACAGTTCTGCACTACACAACCTGTGAGGCAGACCCAGCAGGGTAGCTGCTGGTCTTCCTTTCCAGAGCCTCTACTGTTGACAGGGTTACCTTGTACACCAACAGGGGCCAAAGGACACGAGGCAAGATGCCATGCTGGTAAATCCACACCTTGAATTTACCCGGTAAGCCGGACTTGTCCACTGTGGTGAGCCAATTCCCAAGTTCTGACAAGACTCTGGAGGCCTCGGCGGATCAATCTACCGCCAGGCACCAATGTTGTGGTGACGATGAGGTCAGTTATTATCCCCCTTTCAAGCCCATACCAATCCGACGTTATGTCACCAGAAGTGACTCTGAGCCTAAAACTTCCATAATAGTCCAGGATGAGTTTCTTGATCTTACTGTGTACATGGTGTCAGACCAGGTTTGTATCAATAAGCCTGTGGGGTATCGAGCCATATGCATTGGTGAGGTCAAGCCAAAGCACAACATCGTGTTCCTCCCTGATAAGCAGGGTGGCGTCTCCAATGTGTTCCAGGCACCCTGAGACTCCCGGAACATCACCTTTCTGTACTGAGGGGTCAATATACTCGTTCTTAGGAGAAAGTTTGTCATTCTTCTGGATAATCTTCCCCTCCACACTAAGAAGCGAGATGGATCTGAACTGCTCTAGCCTGAGTGCGTTCTTCTCCTTGGGTGTCCAGACACACTCTGCTAGCTCCCACTGCGCCAAATCACTCGGAAAATCCTCCATAGAATTTTAAGTAGCCCCGTGCAGTACTTGTACCCTTTGTAGGGTACTCCGCTAGGTCCTGGAATGGAGCTGGCTCTGGCTGCAACAACAACTTCTTTCCAGGTGGGCACTCTGTTATCGAATTCAACGGTGGAAGATGGTATGTCCACCAGTCCTTTATGGGGCCCCAGCTCCAGCTCTCTGTCAGAGATTCTCTCAGAGTGTTAGAGCAAGCAAGACGGCCGCTATGCTTCTTCCCTAACAAGTTCTTTGTAAATACAAAAGGATCTACTACAAAGGCAGCCCGCTACCTGGCCCTTTCTCTCCTTCTGTAATGAAATACACTCTGATTGTGCATGTTCGTGTGTTCGTACGTTTGGGGAGTACGTTACCAAAAGGCCATATCATATTCCCGGG
>VCCN01006563.1:197243-210550 GCA_006491835.1 Architeuthis dux
GTTCAATATGCAATGTAAGTTCATGCTAAATTGGTCACTACACCCCCAACACAGCTCATATGGGTGGCAGTGATTTCATAATTCCCCTTGGAATGCTAGTTCTCTTCATCACTGTCTTTTACGTCCTCTTTTTCACTTCCTCTTTTCTCTGTCTTTTTCGTTCACTCTAATAATTTAGAAATTTATTGACTTACGCGACACATCAACTGTACAACTGAAATGAATTAGACAGAAAAACTGAATGATAAAATGATGCATGATTATACATTGTATATTTATATCAATAAATTTCTGATTTTTCAGATGCCCGGGACCAGCGGAAAATAAGTTGAGCAATGTGCAAATATTAAGAATACATTGGACCATCATTCAGAAAAAACAATTGGTGTGGAGAATTGTTGAACCATCTAAATTAAGAAAAGCATCTGTCTCTTAAGAGACAACTTCCAAGAGGAATATACGACCGGTGACAAAGTCTTGGTTTTCTTTGCATACATCATTGCAAGTTGTAACTCGGGTCAAGACCAGGACTTTATTCATACAAGGTTTTATGACCAGCCTCTTTGGCAGGATGCAAGTCCACCGAGGAGATACCTCCACTCTAATCACACAGTTGTACTCAGTTAACTGCTGAGTGTACAGGGAAATTTGTCCTGAGGAAGAGTTTACCACACTCTTCGTTCATACTGAAAATCGAACCCAAGACCTTTTGAGTGTGAGGCAGACGTGCTAAACATTACACAATTCAAGGGGACTCACTAAATAAAAGAGTTTTAAAATATCCATGTAAATACACACCAAAGAAACACGATACTCCTGGGAAGAATATAAACTCTTAAATGAACTGCTTGATATCTCTCGTAAATTACAGTAGAACTTGTCTGTGAATAGTTTTTAAAAACTGGAACTTCTTTGTGAATAAAATAGAGAAAATAATTTTAAAATTTAGCTAAAAGTCAAAAGGAAGTAATTTTGATCAGAAGTCATTCCCATTCTTAATAATAAACTTAAATTTTTTTAAATTCAGGAAACGCTCGATACTGCTCCTGTTGACAGTGGAACTCTTCTGCATTTAAAATAAAAATAATGGCACTCTTATATGAATAGCAATTTCAAAAAAATTCTACCCTAAGGTTAAAGGAAGTAAATTTAATTAGTAGTCGTTGATATTGAAATTCAATTTAAGATTTGAGCTACATCATCAGAAAGTTCATCTTTGAAAGAAAAAATGGAAACACAAAATGCTGAGAAGCCATGCTCTTGTGAAGTGTGCGAATCTACATTTTCACGGAGTGCATATTTGAAAATCCACATGCGAACACACACTGGAGAGAAACCCTACACTTGTGAAGTATGCAATTCTACATTTCTACAGAGTTCACATTTGAAAACCCATACCCGAATACACACGGGAGAGAAACCATATTCTTGTCATATGTGTGGATCAGCATTTTCACAGAATGTGAGTTTACAAAAGCATATTCGAATGCACACTGGAGAGAAACCATTTACTTGTGAAGTGTGTAAACTTAAATTTTCACAGAGTTCTCAGCTAAAAACACACATGCGAACACATACTGGAGAGAAACCTTTTTCTTGTGAGGTGTGTGGTTCTGCATTTTCACGGAATGCAACTTTAATAGATCATATGCGAAGACACACTGGTGAGAAACCGTATTCTTGTCAGGTGTGTGGATCTTCCTTTTCCCAGAAACCGTATTTGAACACCCACATGCGAAAACACACTGGCGACAAATACTACTGTGAAATATGTGGTTCTGCGTTTCTGCACAGTTCACATTTGAAAAACCATATACGAATACACACTGGTGAGAAACCATATTCTTGTGAAATATGTAGTTTTGCATTCTCTCAGAGTACACATCTGAAAAATCACATGCGAACACACACTGGAGAGAAACCATATTCTTGTGAAGTGTGTAATGCTGCATTTTCGCAGTACTCTTCTTGGAAAATGCACACACAGACACACACTGGAGAGAAACCGTATTCTTGTGAGAAGTGTGGATCTGCTTTTGCGCGATCGGCAGACTTAAAACGTCACATGCGAACACACACTGGAGAGAAACCTTATTCTTGTGATGTGTGTGGTTCTGCATTTTCCCATGACTTTTCTTTGAAAATACACATGCAAACACACACTGGAGAGAAACCATATTCCTGTGGGATGTGTGGATCTGCGTTTGCACGAACAACAGATTTAAAATGTCACATGCGAACACACACCGGAGAGAAACCTTATTCTTGTGATGTGTGTGGCTCTGCATTTTCAAGACGCTCAAATTTGAAAAGACACATTCAAAGGCACACTGGAGAGAAAACAGCATTTTCACAAACTTCACAATTAAAATGTCACATAGAAACAGGTCTGGTTAATCACTCTGTAGAAACCATCATGTGACAAACCTCTTTTTGCAGCCTTGAAAAAGGGGTGAATAAGGAATAAGTTACTTCTCTTGCCTATTGTTGCATCACTAAGAAGTTCAATTTTTCAAAAAACAAGCATGAATGCTACCGAACACAAAAACAATTAAAATGTCACATACAGAGCCGACCGTAGGTACCAGCAACACTAGCAGTCGCCAGGGCGCCAAGTGCTAGGTGGTGCTTGTCATGTCTGTGAGAACTTTCCAAATACAAATTGAAAAATGGGAAAATGAATTAGAATAAAAACAGTCAAAATAAGAAAATTCCCTGATGTGAAGTCAGATTTTTCAGGAATATTTGACAGTTAAATACTTGTCTGTTGTGGTGAAACTAAGAGTAAAATATAACTAAGATAATACTATATTTTAAAGGGTGCCAAAGTTCAGCTTGATTGGGGCAGCAGGAACCCTACGACCAGCACTGGTCACATAGAAACACACACACTAGAAACTATATTCTTGTGAAGAGTGTGACTCTGTATTTGGACTGCCCTCACATTTGAAATGACACGTACAGACACTAGTAATTATATTTGGTAAAGGTTTGTTTCTGGTTCATGAACTGGATATCAAAGGGAGGTAACTGATTATTCTGGCTTATGCGGCTGAAACAACCAGAACCAGAAACAAACCTTTCCCTTATATTCTTGCAAAAAGTGTGCATTTGCAAATACATTCTTAAGAGAATGTTAGATAAAACAGTCTGTGTCAAACTTTTTCAATTCCAACCCAGTTTAATTTTATGCAATAACCTCACAACCATCGTTGCCTCTTAAAAAAGATTTTTTTGTTGCGTTTAGATATAAGAAATTGTTATAGATATCGGATATCTGTTTAGATATTTTTTATTGAGGCTCAGATATTTTTAGATTTTTTTGGCAAAATCTCAATATTTTAGATTTTTGGGGGGCAAAATCTAGATCTTTAAAAAAAATTTTTTGCAAAATCTAGATATCTATTTTATCCAAAATTTTGACATTTTTAGATACTTTAACCAAAATATCAAAATTTTGCAAATTTTTGTTTTCAGATATTAGATATCTGTTAAGATATTTTTGAATGAGGCTCAGATATTTTTAGATTATTTTGCCTAAATCTTGATACTTTTAGATATTTGGTAAAGTTCAGGCCTCGATATCTAGATGATTTTGGATATTTTTTCACCTTAATTTTGGTTAATTTCTTAGATATTTTTCTGGAACAGTTAGATATTTTGGGATTTATTTTGCCTCAATTTGGCTATTTCAAAAGAGTTGGCAACGTTGCTCACAACCCACATGTACAAACGCATAGTACCTGCACCCCTCATCTTGCATAAACAGAAACGTAATAATTTTTCTTACCAGCCTGATACATCTGTCTCTTTCATTAAACCTATGAGTGATGACAGAGATAATAATAAAATTATTAGATATATTCATATTTTAAATCTTAATTATTTCATTGTCATCATCAATATTTTCTGGGGTACAGCACTTTCGTCTACATCACTTTAGAAAATATCAGTTTCATCTACAAGTTCTCAATGAATTTCAATGACAAAAAAAATTCCAGGATTCATCCCAAAATTTAATAAAAAATCGAAAAAATCCCTGGATCCACCCCAAAGTTTCATCAGTTCTTCCTTGTGCCCATGGCCAACCTTTCGACAAAATGTCATTGAAATTCATTGAGAACATTTGGAGATATTGTTGGGACAAAAGTGATTTTTAGACCAAATTGATGTCACCAAAACTGTTATTTGCTAAAGTAATATAGACGAAAGTACCATAACACTATTTTCTCACTTTATCCATTTGAGAACCTGCAACCCAGTAATGGGTCGGGACTCTTTATTCATTTGTGAACCTGTGACCCAGTAATGGGTCGGGACTCTTTATTCAATCCGTGAACCTGCAACCTAGTAATGGGTCGAGACATGTATTTTGAAGATGGAGACTATTCATTTTGACATACTTCATGTTTGAGAATCATCAAGACTCTTTTTAAAAAAGAAACCATATTCTTGTGTTGCGTTGTGGCATGGAAATCTTTTGAAAGTGTAGCTTGGAAAATTCACAAGTAAATGGATGAGTGGGACAAATATTGAGCAGGGACAATTGAGCACGAGACAATTGATGGATCTATATTATACCTTCTGTCATTTGTGTTTTCAATCACACAATGATAATGTCGGAAATGAAAAAAAATAGTGTTTTATCTTATATAAGGCTACATACAATGAATGTATTTACTTTTAATATCTATGAATTAAAAGACTACTTCACTGAAATATCTTTAGTTTCCTTGTCTGTTGTGTTGGAATGTGTCGCTGTCATGCATCAGTGTGTAATTAGGGGATACTTGACTCTTGGTGATTGGGTGAAATGGACCAACCCTTAAAAACCCAGACATGCATTACAGCAACACCAATTCCAATGCTCAATTGTACCCATACTCAATAGTATTACGCTCAAAAGTCAGCCAAGTGTTTGGATAGAAGAAGTGTATCTTCATTCGTCACGTTATTTTGAAGAATGAAAATGATCATGAACTGAAAAATTTTCTTTCATTTGTTTTGTATCTACTTATGTCAGATGCCACATGTATTGTCTGTAACATTTGTCAAGGGAGATAACTATTAAATGCTAATTGTAGAGAAGTCTCCCTTGTTATTTTTTGTTGCAAATGCAATCCAGGTTCATCAAATCATGAGTACAATGCATTTGCAAAACTGTTTAAATAATGTCATCATTTAGTGTATATATATATATGTGTATGTGTGTGTGTATATATATATATATATATATATATTACTGCCATGAAATACATGTATTGGAAAAATATTTGAGTTTTCTTTTCCTTTATACTATTAATTATATATAGTATGTAGAAACTTGTTTGTTTTCTCATATATGTTTAAAAAAACGCCAATAGTGCATGATAAATCCACCGATCTACCATCCGCATTCCTGAAAAACGTCCGTGACCCGCATGCAATATACCAGCCCCGATCCACCCCTCATCAATGCACTGTCTATATATTTGTACGTAAAAAAAAGAGAAAAACTTTTGGTTTGTTCATTTCAAATTAACTATTATTTCTGTAAATGTTATATTATAATTAGCAACTATAGATCACACTTCATACAGGGGATCATCACCTGTCTTTCCATGGACCTGTTTCAGGGAAGTTATAAGACAGTACACATATATATGTTTATATTTGTTATGGGATTCGCTACAGAATGACAGTCCGTTTCATTGCCACATGCAATTCATCAGGCGAATGGTTTAAAATCAAAATACAGAAACAGATCATTTTATAAAAATCTGTTCTTTTGATTTTAAACCAAAGGAATAATAATAGCTTTTTTTTACTAAAACCGAGTTGAAATTTAATTAAAAAAACAACTAAATGTTAAAATGAAGGTAAATAGCAGTTAAAAATGAATAAAAATTGTTTACAATACTTTGTCTAAATAAAATTAAATAATAAAATAACCAATCACTTTTTTTACTAAAACCAAAACAATAACACTGCCGTGCCGGCCTTACTCATACAATCCATTTTTGGCGGTTATGTCGTCCTACTTTGCCTTGTTTTTTAAAATCAATTTCAAACAAATACATTTATTACAGAAACAAATGTTATTAAAAATTGTGTAAATGATGCGGCAAGTTTTGAACAGTCTGTTCTTTTTCTTGTGCCTTCAATACAGTGGTCCTCAAACTGTGTTGTGACACAATGTTACATTGTACATATGCATTAGGTGAGCAACAAATGAAATCTGGATGGTCAAACGAAGCCTAAACTGATAATTGGCTGTTTTGAGTTAATGCCCTTGAATGCTTCAAGGTAGATGGCACTGGCATAAGGTATTATCCCCCTTGGTGGGAGGCGCCATATTGGAGCTATATAAGCCATGGTTTGTCTGTGTTTGATCAGTGAAGAAATCCTAAAGATAAGGATTATTATTGATAGTTTCAACATTCTAAAGTATAGTCATAACAAGAGCAGTTTCTAAGACTTGAATATTTTCAAAGCAAAAGATTCTCAAAATTACAGTGTCTCTGAATCATTAATTGTTAAAACAAAGTTGCTCAGAGACATTTGTAGGAAGAACAAAATTATTCCTACTAAAGAAGTACAATAGAATAAATTAAAAGTAAGACAGAATAGGAATTTATAATGAACATATAAAAAAAAATATATAAAACTCAGACATGTCTGTATTGCAAATCTTCTGATAATAAATGGATTATATGTATAGAGTTTTACTTGGGACTGTTGAACTCATCTTGGTTCATCTCTTGAGTCTAATAAACCCTCAGAAAACCGGTTCTGAGGCACCAGTTTTGGACATCGACATGATTATGACACCAAAAGTGAGAGCAACAACATTATGACCTAAGGATTGTTCTCACCCGAAAATTTTTACAAGATTTTCTTTCAGGTCAACCACCATACCCACTCGGTGCATTGATGACTTGCTCAGTAATAGTGGTATATTACACTCAACAGTTCAGCTTTTATTCCAGCCAGAAGATAAGGTATGCTAACACACTGTAGGGCCTTCACTCTTTGTCACGTGGAAGAAATAGTCAGAGGGAGACAAAGCGTTTTTTCATAGGATTTTTGTTGGGTGAATATCGTGCATACATGGACGAGCCAAAATCACAGGGCAGGAGTTACAGTTACGAAGTGTATTTATTTACTGAGTTCATATAATTATGAAAGTCTCGAAACAAGAAAGTTTTTATTTTTGATTTAAAGTTTGCTAATGTATGTATGTTCCGGATAACAGGGTAATTGATTCGAAAATCTGGGTGCTATATAGCTGAAACTCCTGCATCCCTGAGTCATATTCATAAAGACAAGTTCTAAAATCAAACCATCTAAATATCGGATGTTAATAAGAGCACATATCATGCAGATATTTGAATATTGTAATTATAATTTTGAACACAACTCTTTCTTCTATCCTAAGCCAATGTAGGCCGATAATGCTGGTCCTAATTGATTCGCATTTCCTACGTTTCAAAACTAACCGAGCAGCTGCATTTTGAACTTTTTGTAGTTTGTTAATTTGTAATGTATTCAAGCCAAAGAAGAGTGAATTACAGTAGTCTAATCTACTGGTAATAATAGAGTGAACCAGCTGCTCAGTTTCATTGTTGGAAAGTAAGTTTCTAATACCACGGACAGTGAGAGACGACATTATTAACATGCATTTCTATGTTTAGAGATTCAAATCAACCGGTTTATGAAATTTAATTTTTTTACTTTATCTTTTGTTTTATTTTACAGTTTTATTTTATTTTATTTTGACCTTCTCGATAAATTGTAAATCTCAATGAATTGTCGGTAAATTTTCCCGATCCTCCATTTGACAGACTGACTTCAAATATAAAAAAGAGAAACTTCAACTTATCAGTCTTTTCAAAAGGAAAATGTATTGTCACAGCCCTCTCTCTGCTAAAATCAACTCACTGCTACCCACAACACTGGTTTATTGCTGCATTTAGGTTATTCATGTGTTCTGACATTTATATGTATCTCTATGTATGTAGACTTTGCCCAGCCCTAACCGTTCATAATAGAAACTTGGAACTTTGCACACACACTCCCCTCAATGAGTAGAGGAAATTATTTTTTTTGTTTTTTGAAAATTCCACCCCTAAATAGATTTTTAGAGGGGGTTCAATATGCAAAGTAAGTTTATGCTAAATTGGTCACTAGGTTGTTCCCGTTTGTTTTTTGAAAATTCAGACCTTTTTTAGTGATTACAGCTCAACTTTTTAATTGATCACCCCCAACACAACATATGGGTGGCGTTGATTCATAATTTCCCTTGGAATGCTAGTTGTTATTGAGTCCATCTAAGTAGGTTTCTCAAATGAAATTCAACATTATACTGTTTTATAAAACTACTTTGTCAAATTTCTATAAAATATTTGGTACACATACAATAATGGGGTCCAAATGTACACATCAGTATCTGGCGAATGTAGGACAACTTTAGAATAACCATTGAGTTCTGCATGCTTTATGTGAAGAAACAGCCTAGTGTCAGCTTCCTCTTGGTCACTTTGTGTAACGTTCTTGTTGTGTTTAGTGCCCCTGTTCGCTTTGTTAGTCTTTCTGTTCTAGCTGTGTGAGATTAGAATACATTTGATTCGTAACCGTGTTTAAGCGTGTTAAGAAAAGAGGGAACAAGATAACACGTGTGCCAGGGCTGTTCGCCTGGTGAGAACTGAGCCTTCCCCATTCCCACTTCGGGTCTGCATTTTCTGGGACTGGGAATGGAATGGGGGCTGCTGGGAGCTTGCTTGGGCATGTTTATTTATTTAACACACATATATATAAACAGTGCATTGATACCTTCAATATAGCCAACATTGCTTTGAATGATGACGACATTGTTCCCTACAGAAAGAAAGAACCCTGTCCAACTTGGAATAACTTGCTTCTGATGATCTAATGAATATACAAATAGCAACGTTAAATACTTCATAGATTGATGCTTGAAGATGTTGGAGACAGGAACGTCAATTTTCCTGGTCCCGATCTCTTAGAGTTTACATAGCACTTTAGGGTACCAAAATGTTCCTTAGGATGTCCTCTTTCAGAAAAAAAAGATGTTCCCAAGAAAATAATTGAGAAGAACTATCTGATTTGCATAAAACAAAATGGCCGCCAGCACACACCAAAAAAGACAGAATTTCATATCTCGTCTCCCAATTGACATATCTGAGTACTTTAAAAGGCTAAATAATGGTTTTCAGACATGAGGAATTCAAAAATACACTTTATTTTACTATAGGTATTTCAGGATTTTACAAGGAAATTTCAAATATACTTTTTTCTTGAGAACATCTTTTTTTCTGAAAGAGGACATCCTAAGGAACATTTTGTTATCCTAAATGTAGAATCATGATGGGGGCAGGTGCACAGTAGGCCCTGCTGGCCCCCGGCCTAACTCCGATGAGCCAAAATATCTGGTTGGCAGCGATCTTCTGCATCTCTTTGAATTTGGTTCTCTTTTGGTTGGGATTCGGTTTTCAATTTGCCTTGGCTGTTTAGTAATGCTGTTACATCTATGTGGCGTGCCTTTATGGAGGATGTGTTGCCGGCGTCCGCAGGGTTTTGTGGAGGAAAAAGAAGCCGGATCTATTGATGAGAATCCGGTCTTCTGTGAGGAAGGTTTTGTGGACACTGGCTTGATGCGTGAGATTTCTCCATAGTAAAGGTTTTCAAAAGTGGGGTAAGAAATGACTCCATTTAAATACGATCAATGGCAGAAAAAGGAAACAGCAACAAAAGATAAACCAAAGAGATAATCCTTGAAAGAGACGAACATTTCTTTATTCAAACAAGCGTGTAGATTTAGTTGAATGTTTATGTGTGTATGTAAAAGTCCATTGTCCGTGTATATGTGTGTGAATATATAAAAAGTCCTTTGTTCTGGTACATTTGTTTTAGTGTGAGTTTGCGATCGTGTAAATAAAATGTTTTGGGCTAAAAATGTGTGTAAATATGTAAAAGTTTCTTACTTACAGTGTTTGGGCCTAATTATTGGCTTGTTAGGAAAATACTGGGTTCTGACCAAGGGTGGAAAAAGGCGGAGTGAGATTCGGAGCGTCTTTACATGACGGCCAACTGGGAAGAAAGAGGCTGATTCAAAATTAGCGCCTGTTACATAACAGGCGATAATTTTGAATCATCCTCTTGCTGACCCCTGGTTGGCTGCCAAGCACGTGAGGACGAGGGGTCTAGCTTACCGGGAGACAACCCCACTTTGGCCACCACGCCTTTACCACTGAAAGTTTCTTCAGTGTTATCAATGTTATCCCATACTTCATACAGCTCATCGCAAATAAATTCCCTTTTATTTAAGATTATTTCAAAGACAAAATTTTTAAAAAATTAAATTAAAATAATTAAAATAAAATAAAAACCGTATTATTATTTTTTTTAACTATTAAATAGATAGCTGAAGTTTCTGTTTGAACAGTCTAAAATGTATTAAAATAAGCAATTAAAATAAATTACATAATTTTATACCAAGTTATTTTATATCAAATCATTGTTATTTAATTGGTTTGTACTTTTAGGATGATCAGTCACGTGAAACAAAACTGTTGAACAACCGTATTGGTTATGATTTTCGTTTTAAAATGATGTTTACGTCACGAATTTACTTAGTTTTGTCTTTGAAATAGTCTTAAATAAAAGGGAATGTATTTGCTGTAGTGTCTTCCAGCCGCCTCCCAGCTAGTGGGATTCTCACTGAAAGGGAAAAGGATGAAGCAAAAGGGAACAAAGGACAAAGGCGAATGTGATGTTGACTGACCGCCGTCAGCGAAAGAACTGCCTGTCTTCTCGCTGTCGAACGTCTCTTTATTTTTCCCCCGGTCTGCCTCGCGCATGACCGGGGACTCACGTTTTAGGGGTTTGTGGCAAGGGAGGTAACTCGTGGTATTTGCTCCCTTGCGCAGCATGGCAGGACATCACATTTGCTATATGAAGTCTTTTTTACTTGATATGCACTTTAATCTTTCTCATTTGCATACATAGCAACAATTATGCAAAAGTTTACTGAGGCCGCTTAACACATTCTTTATTTAATTTTTAAATCTATCTAGTAATAGAATTTTAATATATTTATCATACGTATAGGAAATTGTACTAGGGCATTTGCGTCCCGGACATTTGCGTTCCGGATATTTGCACAAAAGTATCGAATTCTCCAGAAAAGTACCATCCACGACTGACACGCACTTTTTAGCAACTCTACCAACAGCTTACGCAAAAACTTACCGAATTTTCCAGAAAAATACCATCCACGGCTGACACACAGGTTTTAGCAAAGGTACGGAAAGCTTACACAAAAACGTACCGAATTCTCCTGAAAAGTACGATCCACTTTTTAGCAAAGGTACCAAAAACGTACAGAATTCTCCTGAAAAGTACGATCCACTTTTTAGTAAAGGTACCAAAAACTTACGCAAAAATGTAACGAATTCAACGGAAAAGTACCATCCGCGGCTGACACACAGGTTTTACCAAATCTACTAACTCTAACAACAGTTGTTTGCAAGGTTGCCATTTTGGAAAAGCATTTGGCCATAAACGTTTTGGTTTGGCCATATTTAAATTTTTGGCCATTTTGAATTTGTTGCAGTGATATTTTTAAAAATTCATATTCTTGGTGTGTACTTCAATACTGCAATGTTTTATAAACAATCATTAATTTCTTTCAATACTACTATTTAGGTTCATCTTAATTTTTCAGTTGCTTTTTATAATCACAACTTTAAGACTCAGGCCGTCACCGTAAAGTTGCGATCAAAAAGCAACTGAAGAATTAAGAAGGTGAATAGTTGTAAAACAAAAGGTAATAATAATGATTTACAAAACTTCATCTAAGAAAAATAAATACCATATATTTTTTTAATATAAGTCGACAGTGAGTAAAAGACAAGTTCAGAATTGTGCATAACATTTCAAAAAATCCACAGACTCGAATATATAAGCCGAGTCCGTTATTTTGCCATAATGTCGTCATGAGAGATATCCCATTCTTATGAATACAACGTGTATAGAACTTGGTCAGCGTGAATTTCTTTCATCTTCAACAAATCGATCGTTGTTTTCAGGTCGTAAAAGTGAAATTCTCACCAGTGATGACAAATGTATCTGAAAGAATGATTCTAAAAGGATATTACACAATATGCACCATATACTACCTACATAGCATTTCATACAATACAATGGTAATGAATTGAGTTAAAACAACAGGCATTATCGTTCGCTAATATGCATTGTGTCTATCGACGCTGTCTTCATATAGGCAAAAGTATTGCCCATTTTTGACTGACCTGAGTATAAGTCGAACTGCTGATTTTGGACCATTTCTTTTAGTAAAACTCTCATTTTGGACCTCGTTTTATATTCAAGAATATACGGTAATATAATAATTGCTTTAATAAACAATTTTGTTGACATTTGGTCACTTTTAAAGTGGTCCAACTACTAGAAAGATAGCCTCAGAAGAAGTCCGACCGTTATTGGAAATGTTATTTGCATTCCTTTCCCCAAACACACTATTTACCCCGTATCAGGTATTGCAGGGGTTCAAATTTCGAACCTTTCCATTGATTAAAATTCGACCAATGAGAAGCCCCTAAAATGGACGAGGGAAGTTTAAAAGATGCTATCAGCCTCCTTTTCCTCCATCTCTTCAAGCGAGAACATCACTTCAAGGGGTTTATCACCAGGGCCAAGCTGCCCACAGCAGTAGTAGCCCTTTTCAATCAACAATTTTGTCACACCTGGACGTCGAAGTGAAGACGTCGTTCTGGAGCCTTTGCCCCTGAGCCGTTGTCACAGCAGTGGCCGTCTATTCAATCGGCCCAGTCAACCATACTTTTTACTGCTAGGGTCAGCCAAATATTGACTTACAAAAAGCCTAGCCATCACAAGAATGCTGGATCTTGCCCCATGGGTAATTATGCCCCAACACATAAGCAGATTTCGGACAAAGCTCCGCACTGATAACCAAGAATAACAACCTTTTCACATTAACATTCAACAGAACAGGAAGAACTCTCCAGCTTGCCAGCGATCTACTCATCTCAACATAGAAACTCCAAATTCTACTGCATCCAACTTTCCCAAATGAACATTGAACTGGTGTTAGTCGGAACGAATTCAACTATATTGTAACTATACTGTAAGTTCCTTCCACGCGAAGCCGAATCTATTCGCAATTCATTCCTAAACCCATTTTCTCACTTCCTTCTATTTCTTTTCTACACTCTTTTATCGTTATTTTTGAGAAAAAATAATCTCATTTCTCACCAAACGTCAGGCGA
>VCCN01006563.1:213173-224462 GCA_006491835.1 Architeuthis dux
AATCAAAGGAAGACTCACAACTTGTTTATAAAAATATGAGGATATTTTTATTTCATAAGAATACATTTTGTCGGTCGTAGAATGAAGAGTGAGAGAGAGATAAGAGAGCCGACAGCCTTTTCCCAACAGGGGAACTGGTCATGCCTTCCCAGCCCTAGGCGGTCTGCCTCTCCGGTTGTCTCTGTTCTCTGTTCTGAACTCTCTCTCTCTCTCTCTCCCTCTCTCTCTCTCTCTCTCTCTCTCTCTCTCTGAGCTTTTCGCCAGGGTGTCCGGTGTCTTTTTTTTATGAGCTTTCAAACGCCCACGCTGATGTGTTATTTCCTGTTTCAACATCCTGTTTTGGACACGCACGCAAGTACATCTTTCCTGAGGTCACCGGTGTTAGCCCGGAAATCACCTCCTATGGCAGTATATCATAACAGAGTGTTTTAGCCTAGAAAGTAGAACTAAGCTCTGTCTCATTCTGTAGTCTTTAGTTTTCAGTGGGACTTGTATGAGTTGCGTCTACTATTACTGCAGCACAATGCTTCTTTGCCTCACCGACTTAAAAGTAAAAGCGAAAAGGATTCGCCAGGCGTCTCCTTCCAAAACTGACTAAAATGCAAAAACCACGCTCTTTTATGGGTAACTTTCAATTCCAGGGTTGGGTCTGACGGACACGGAGATACATTACCACACAGGATGGATTTCCAACTCTTTCCATTGTCTCGTTCCCAACATGTCAACAACCACTCCAGGATTACTGATCAAAGGGCCTCGCACCGAGAACACTCCCTGTGTCCCATCGCAGGTCGTCAAATGTAACCTCAGCTCAGAATATCTCTCTATCTCCATTCTCGAAACCAACATGTCAACAACTTCATTACCACCATCTGGCCTTTCTTGGGTAATATTTTTGATAAACGATTTGTATTTCCATTTCAAGCCTCAAACAAAAGTATACATTCTGATAATATTTTATTTCCAACTGCCTCATGATTGTGAAAGTTTTATTTTAAACATGTTCCCAGAATTATGTTCCTGGTTTCATTTAAAAATTTCCTTTATTTTATCAACAACACGCAAATGAATTGTTTGTAAACTGTGGATATTTTAACACATGGGACGAGATTTAGTTGAACACCGTTTTCTGATTTCCTTTGTTCTCGCAATCAGTTGATATATTTTTCCCAAGATAATTTGACGTTTGTTTTATGAATCCTGAATAATCATCTTATTTAAACAGAATCCAGGTAAGAATTTATCATTTTTAATTTTGTAATTGTTTGAATTGACTGAATATGATGCCAAACTGGACACTCACTTTTCCTAGTTTTGTCGTTTTATGAAGAAATGAAGGTCAAATTCAGTCAAAACAGTTCAAACATTTAAACAGAAACCAGGTAAGAATGTTCCAGGATTACTGATCAAAGGGCCTCGCACCGAGAACACTCCCTGTATATATGATAATTATAATGACATTTATTAGTGAGAGCCTATATTTGCCCGTGCGGGGAACGAAGTTCGTTTCTTTATTCACATTTACGATTTAGGCCGCTCGTTTAGCAGTTGCTCACACCGGTGCTAGGGAAATATAGGTTCTCAACTAATAAATTATGATTATAATTATCATATATATATGTCATATATCATGAGATTAGTCAAGATCCCATTTGGCTTTCTTTTGTGCTCCAGATTGTACAACATATTGATCAGATATTAATAAAATAATGAAAATAAAAACTTTGTTTGAGTCTTTGGAGCGTATTTCTCATTTTTAGCTATACAGTTACCTGGAAATGGAATCTAGCCACTATTAGTGATTCAAAATGGTCATTCTCCTTAAATCTAGTCACTTTTAGCGATACAAAATGAACATTCTCCTTAAATCCAGCTACTTTTAGTTTTTCAAAATGGCCATTCTCCTTAATCTGGCCACTTTCAGCGATTCAAAATGACCATTCCACTTAAATCTAGCCACTTTTAGCTTTTCAAAATGGCCATTCTCCTTAAATCTAGTCACTTAGCTTTTCAAAATGGCTATTCTCCTTAAATCTAGCCACTTTTAGCTTTTCAAAATGACCATTCTCCTTAAATCTAGCCACTTTTAGCAATTCAAAATGGTCGTTCAAGAAAATGAGTATATCCAAAGATTGACACAATCCATTAAACCTTAAAGATTGACATAATCCATTAATCCTTATTCATTGATCACCCCTTTTTCTAATTTGTTAATTGATCACCCCAACATGGTACCCTCCAGGAATTTGTTAGTAAATATATTTTTGAAGTTTTACAAGGGAGGTTCTATTTACAATGTAACTATAATTCTAAACTATCATTGAGGTAAGGCAGGCAGTCCCTGAGCTAGAGGGCTGAAAATTTAAACATTTATTTTAAAATATTTTTATTCCTTATTATGGCTAGAAAAAACGTTTCTTTGTTTTTCCATACCCCGAATAGGTTTTTAGTGGGGGTTCAGTTTGCAATGTAAGTTTTTGCTAAATTGGTCCCTTAGTTTGAGTCTGACAGCATTCATGACATTTTTTTAATGATCACTGCCCAACAAAAGGCAAAAGAAGTAACTTATTCATTGATCACCCCTTTTTCTAATTTTTTAATTGATCACCCCCAACACGGCATCCTGCTAAAAGATGTTGGCCACGTGACGGTTTCTATGGAATGACTAACCAAACCTGTCATGGAATGTGTATTAGGAATAGTTTTGCCAGATCTTTTGTTAAATGAGTAATTTAGCATGTATGGAAGCCAATAAGTATCAACTATTTGCTAACTTGGAACCAGACCATTAAGATATCTCTTTCACTAATTTATTTGTCAATTGTGACATTTCCCGTTTCATAATGGCTGCCACTCCATTGGCCGAGTGGCAGCTACTGATGACAATTTCAACATTTTTTCACTTTTTAAATTCAAAATGACTGAAGAAGGACGTGATCATTTACCAGAAAATGAAATGCTGTACCTAAAAGTGGTGGGCCTGCTGCCTCTACATCTATCGTCCCATTGCAAGTAACAAGAGATTTTTTTTTAGCTGAACTGAAATTACATTCTGAGGAATCTTAATTAACATCAAGGCATCTTATTATTGTGTTAATATCTGATCAATACATATATTGTATACATATCTGCCAAGTCTCACGCATTCTGTGTGAGACACACACATTTTGATACATTCTCACACTCACACGCATTAAAAGAGAATTCTCACGCAATTTATCAAAAGTGTTAGATTTATTGAATTGGTTTAGATTTCTGATAAAAAAAAATCTATTTTTATCAAACTTTAGACAAAACTTTTTAAACATATTTTAAATAGACTTCTAGACAACACTTAATTTCAGTAGTTGATATGCCCTGAAAAGCAATTTTTGCCAATGTTGGATACATAATTTTCAGACTTCAAGTGCAAATTGGTCAGATTCCAGTCAAATAACACTACAGTAGGATTCAAAATTTGGCTGTCTGTGAAGGCAAAGTAGAAGCGTGTAGCAACCGTTTTCACTCTTCGAAGATCAGAAGTCAAATGAATAAAATAGTTTTATAAATAGATAGAAACAGCAAGTTCATGTAGCTAATAAACATTGGTCATAAAACATTATAAATATTTTCCGTTCAATCAGAAGTGCTGCTAATGACTATTTAAACATGTTTTAAATAGATTTCTAGACAACACTTAATTTCAGTAGTTGATATGCCCTGAAATGCAATTTTAACCAATCTTGGATATATAATTTTCAGGGGAGGGGGGTCCACACGATTCTTACTCATTCTTAACATTGAAATTTGACAGGGATGTGTATAGTTATACTTTTTGGAGCCTTTGTATGTTGTGTTTAACTAGCATATTTTACATCCATAAGATCAAGGATCTGAAAAAAATATTCCTATGCAGTTTTGATTTCATAGTTTCTTTTTTTTTAAATAACATGTACAAATACACGCTGTAGGGAAGGAATATCCTTGTGAGATGCATGGCTCTTCATTTCCACAGAATTCAGCTTTGAAAAAAGCTCTCACTGGGAAGTAACATTGTCATTGCAAATTGTATGGACTGGCATTTTCAATTGATAATTCTTCCCACATTTACAGGAAATATTATAAGTACAGTTTATGATCAGACTTGTGTCTCGCATTGGACCCACTCTGGTGAGCAAAAAGTCTCCCAGATATTTAGATAGCTTCAGGTTCTTTCTGTTATCCCCTTCACCATCTTCCCTCTTTGATTTTTTACCAGTGTTGATAGTTTAAAATTGCTGCTGTAAAAAAATTACATTTCTATTGTATAAAAAATAAATTTTAGCAATTCAATCAAGTAGTTTTTAAATTTAATTTCTTTTCTTTCAATCATAATCCTCTTACAAATTCATAGGATATTTTTAACTCCATCGTTTAGAACAAGAACACTGGGCAAAGTAGGACGTGCAGTCAAAAACTAATAATAATGGTTTACAATACTTGATTTAATAAAAATAAAATAATTTATAACAGTACTGTGGAAAAGAATGGCTCAAAGCAGCATTAATGAATAGAAAAACAATAGAAGCAGAAAAAACTTAGGGGAAAGTGAAAATGATATATTTAAATTATCATATTTGATTTAATCATCCTTGTTTGAAGCTCTTTGAACATGAAGTACATGATATGTTGCAGTTCATTGAAATACAAACTGAGTTATTATAATTTTATAATTGCTAATAATACATAGATCAGTTATTTACATTAATAATACCTCTTTTTCATTCACAGATATCAGTTGCAGTGAAGAACAAATGAACCTCTCGAATGGCCATACATAAATATTGTAGGATGAAACTGTAATGTTGAATACAAGAATCAGGAAAGAAACCATATTCTTGTGAAATGTGTTGATTTGCATTCTAGGTTGTTTATAAGAAATGATATTTACAATAGCATGCTGAAAGAATCTATATTCCTATGCTGTTTTTATTTCATAGAGTTTCTTTTTTTTAAAGAACATCCACAAAAACATTTTCACAGAATTCAGCTTAAGTAAAAGAACACACACATGCAATCCCACACTGAAGAGTAACATTTGTCATTGCAAATTGTATGGACAGACATTTTCAAAATACTCAAATTGAAAAATGTACATGCAGACACACACTGGAGCGAAATCTCACGCATGTGAGGTATGTGGATCAGCATTTCCACAGAAGTCAAAATTGAAAGAACACATGCGCTCACACACTGGTGAGAAACCATATTCTTGTGAGGCGTGTGGATCAGCATTTTCAGAGAATTCCAAGTTAACAAGACACATGCGAACACACACTGGTGAGAAACCATATTCTTGTGAGGTGTGTGAATCAACATTTTCCCTGAATTCACATTTAAAAACACACATGCGAACACACACTGGTGAGAAACTGTATTCTTGTGAGGTGTGTGGATCAGCATTTTCCCTGAATTCTCATTTAAAAACACACATGCGAACACACACTGGAGAGAAACCATATTCTTGTGAGGTGTGTGGATCAGCATATTCACGGAATTCAGATTTAAAAAGACATGTGCGGACACACACTGGCGAGAAATTATATTCTTGTGAGGTGTGTGGATCTGCATTTTCCCTGAATTCACATTTCAAAACACACATGCGAACACACACTGGAGAGAAACCATATTCTTGTGAGGTGTGTGGATCAGCATTCTCACGGAATTCAGATTTAAAAAGACACATGCGAACACACACTGGCGAAAAACCATATTCCTGTAATGTGTGTGGATCAGCATTTTCAGACGATTCAGCTTTAAAGAGACACATGCAAACACACACTGGAGAGAAACCCTATTCTTGTGAGGTGTGTGGATCAGCATTTTCACGGAATTCAGATTTAAAAACACATGTGAGAACACACACTGGAGAGAAACCATATTCTTGTGAGGTGTGCAGATTTTCATTTTCACAGAATTCAGCTTTAAAAACACACATGCGAACACACACTGGAGAGAAACCATATTCTTGTGAGGTATGTGGATCAGGATTTTCACAGAATTCAGCTTTAAAAACACACATGCGAACACACACTGGAGAGAAACCATATCCTTGTGATGTGTGTGGATCATCATTTTCACAGAATTCAGCTTTTAAGAGACACATGCGAACACACATGGGAGAGAAATCATAGTTTGGAAAGTTTTGGGTAATAATTTTCACTAAATTTAAAATTTAAAAAGCATATGCAAACACACTCTGGCGAGTCACCATACACTTCTGAATTCTCTGGATCAGCATTTAAAAAAAGAGAAAAATCATGTGATAGAGTAAACATATTCTTTTCCCGTATGTGAATTTCACATTTCAAATATTTCCTATGAAAACACGAACAAGAGAGAAACCATATTCCTATAAAGTGTGAGAATACACATGCAAAACCAATAAAATGATTATCTTATGAAATATGTTAATCTTTATTTTCATACTCAATGTATTGGCTATTCTTTAAAACTTTATTTTTTCTCTTAAAAATCAGTATCTATAGTAAAGAAAATGAACATGTTTTATACTTGGAGTGGGAAAAGAACTAATTTATCATCTCAACATAACCATTACTAATCTTTGAGTAGTATTTTCTTTCATCTTAATTTTAGTTGCTTCAACATAATTACTTATTGTGACTAAACGATGGACATAAAACATTTAATCTAGGATTAATTAAACAGCTTTTTCCAGAGTTGCAGATCTTTTCCATCTCATTACCCTCTAAGAAAATATGAATTGCTTAATTTACAAGATTTTAAAAATATTCAATGAAGTAATTTAAGGGCAAATTGAATTTTTAAATGTTTTTTTTTCCAACTGCCATACAAGTACTTCTAAAGAATGGCCGACGCTGGGAGAACAGATGCTGTCTCCTCTCTAGGTGGAAATGGTGAAAGCCATCCTATTATGAACCAAATCCACATGGTTTGGTGGGAAAACAAGATGTGTTTAATGATTTGAATTGTATAAATATACCTTTATTTTTAAGGTCCCCAGAAGGTAACAAGAAGCAGCAAGCAGTACAATGGCTACTCGCAGTGTATGTAGCAACACGCAGCACTAGACACAGTATTATTATAAGACACTCTTCTAAAACCCATCCTACCTACAATTCGGTAGTTAAAGACGTATTGACATCAAAAAGATTTGGAGAACCAGTTTGCCCAAGGGAGTAAATTACCTAAGAGCTACTATTTGCCCCTTCAAACAAATGGACGTTCTTCAAATTGCAGTGTGTAAAACACACTGTTTTGTTATGAGGCTAAGTGAAGCCACAATAAATTTTTTATAAGAACCACACTGCAGTATTTCCAAAACCATGTATTTTATTGCTGTTGTTAATATAACCCTAAAGAAAAGGTAAGATTGTATTTGTTCTCCTTCCATCAGCCGCCTAGCCACCACCATTTCATTAAATGAGAATTCTTCTCCATCTGCATTATTCAGTGCATTCAGGGTGAGGTGCTTTTTCTCACATTACATAGAGGTGCTTGTTGGTGTTAATAAGATACATCTCTTCTTTAAGTGTTGTTTTCAAGATTATTCATTACATAGAGGTGCATACTTGTTTTCAGGTGGACAAAATACATTTTGAATGTTAAATATTTTAGGTTTATTATTGTGTTATTTAAAATTTCATTCCAAAATATAAAATCAGTTAATTCCTAAAACTAAGCATTCATGTGCCTCGTGCTGTCACACTGAAATGATCTACCTGTCTAAAATGAAAAGGGTATATTGCTGATTACTCTTCTTCATAAATCATCACATAAACCAACTCCCTGCCACATGTTTCATTAACATTTGAGAACTAATAGTATTAAGAAGTGGGTGAGATTGTTTTTGCATCAAAATATTTCATTACCGTGTGGCAGAGAATAGCAGCTATAAAAAGTACTGCCATGTTCCACATATGAAGATTTCTTTATTTCTTCAATTTACTTAAAACTTCAAAGACAACAGGATACAACAGAATATACATGTAATTGAAAGCATATCTACTGTCGTCTGCTTTCTGTTGACTCTGCTACTTACCCGCTTCTACAAGCGACTTATTCCCTTTGTTCATAGTTTACTTGATGCTACAAAACACACACACACATACCTTTTCCTTTTTAAACAACAAATCTCATACTTAAGGAATATTTGAATGACTTTTCAATAATTTTGCATTACACAGATATTTAATTTGTGTGCTCATCAAACAACTACTTGTGTTGTTTAATTAATAAATTTATTGTTGATATTTTTACACCAGTTCATTTTCTTCCAAATATACTTCAGTGATTTATTTTTTTCAATTCATAAATAAGAACACATATATTCCTAACACTGTCTAAAATGAAAAGGGTGTATTGCTGATTACTCTTGTTATGATATGCTGCCACAGGAGCTCATTTCCAGGCCAACATCTGTGCAGAAGTGGAAGTGGCCCCAATGACCCCAGGAAATATGCATATGTGTGGGTCTCTGAAAACAGAATGTTGAACACAAAAGCGTGGGCATTCAAATCTGATAAAAGAAGACACAGAACTCAGAACAGGAGACGGAGAAACTCAGGACTCAGAACAGAGAGCAGAGAGGCAGACCACCTAGGATGGGCCAGAAGGCATGAGACTGGTGTCCCTGTTGGGGACAGACTTAGTTCTCATTATCTCTCTCCCACTCTTCATTCTCCGGCCGACATATCTTATGAAATAAAATATATCCGGATATTTTTACAAAAAAGTTTTGAGTCCTTCCTTTCTATCCAAGTTCAGGATTTTCCTCCCGCAAATGAGCAACCCAACGACGAGACGACCCATGTCAGCAAAACGTGTAAAACAGACGAGGATACAACACTCTTCTTAATATGAGATACCTTTGTACATTTTGAACCATTCTTTTCTATATTTTATATCCAATAAAAGATTTAAAGGAAAATGTTTTCATTTTTCTTATACAATTTACTACTTTATAATATATATTACTTGATTTATTAAGAATATTACTTATTTTATTAAAAAGCATCTAATACCAATTTCAGTATTTCAGTCAGGGACAGTGATCACTGCTAGAAACGCTGGCACTTCTAAAAGAATAATGTTCAAATCTTTTGCCCAATTTTATCTTATACTTTATGAAACTGAAATGTGTTTCCATACTTCTTGTGAAATGATAAAAAAGACTTTCAAATTTAGCAACAGAGCCTTATTATGTCTTATGTAAAATGGAAAGATTAAGAGTTTGACAGATGTATTATAAAATTTTCATTTTAAAATTATTGATGCAAAACAATAGGTCTGGTTAGTCAGTCTATAGAAACCGTCATGCAACCAATGTCTTTTGGCAGCATGCCGTGTTGGGGTGATCAATTAAAGAGTTGGAAAAAGAGGTGATCAATGAATAAGTTACTTCGCTTGCCTTTTGTTGGATCACTAAAAGGTTTGAATTTTCAAGAAACAAGCACGAACACTGACGGACATAAACTAAGGGACCAATTTAGCATAAACTTGAATCAGCCCGCCACTAAAAACCTATTGTGGGAGTGGAAATTTAGGGGGAAAAAAGTTTGTTTAGACATAATATGTAGTACATTTTTTAATTTTCAGCCCTCTAGCTCCATTGGTGCAGCGTGTACACATCATACATGCATACATTTTGATGACTGTTTTACTTGACGATTTCTAATACTATAAAATTTATGTTCAGGGCCGGCTCAATAGAACAACAATTAGTAGATGTATTATAGATTTTAATTTTAAAGGTAGTCAATACTTTAGAGTAGAAAGAATGGATTCTTTCTGTCAGATTTATTTGAGATGTTGGTTACCCTCAAATATTTGGCTGATTAACTCTGCTTCAGATCTGCTTAACAAGATTAAACTGCAACTAACCAACAACTGATTCCAGATTTTCAAGGTAAGTAAGACATGAAAACTAAAGCGTCCACACATGAAAATATATGGCAAAATTAAGGGTCACAATTTAAATGTAATTTCTGCTTTAAAAAGAGAAATGCAATATGTAGAAAATGTTTCTGAGGCCCCCGTCAGTCAAGATTGACCATGGATGACAAGACTTTAGTTGCTATGCCTGGGCACTTACTATGGAGGAAGTGTTGTGCCCACATTCAACTTCTTGACCATGCTGAGGGCTTCCAAAGGAAATCAGCATGGCTACAGGGGATTCCGCCCCAACTGCATGTGGCACCTAGTATTCACAGACGGCCACCCATCTAGATACTGGCCAGGCTCAACATAACTTCGATTTGGTCGTGCATCTTCAATGTTAAAATGTTAACATTCTCTCTCCACAGAGTTATAGGTTTGAGCTTTGTTATGTTTCATCTTGAGAATATAGAATTTGTTGATTTATTTCTAAATGAAAAACTTTAAAAATTAAATTCTCAATAGCTTGGCGAAAGTAGATGAAACAAATTTGCCACAGAACTACAGGGTGCATTCAGTATTTGAGTATTAAATTTCTCCTCAAATACCCTAGGCACACTGTAATAAAAAAATTTTAAAATTCTAAAGAATAAGACGGAAGACATTTTACTTATATTAAATGAAAAACAAAATAATACATTCTCGTTCTTAGGTTAATTTTGGATTATTCGGTGTTTTTATTCATAAAATTTCTTTATCTAGATTTTTTAAAAAATTTAATTCTGCTTAGCCCATGCAGGGGGAGTTCCAGAACCCCTAGCAGAATGAAATATAAACAAAAGACTTTGGAAAAAAGTATTCGGACACATTGATTTACTTAGTTGCATAGCTCCTGTTTTCGTAAACGTTCACAAGACCTCCGCACAATTATTTTGAAATCTTGGCCCACTTTTCCTTGCAAAAGACCTTCAAATCATTAATGTTTAATTTGATTTTAAATAATTATATCGACCAAAGTGACATTGTCTATATTTGCGTGATTCTATATCATTTCATTTTAAAAGTTTTATTTTTAACACCCTCTGAGAATTATGTTCATGATTTTAAAAACACATGAATTAGTCCGGGGGCCAGCAGGAGCTACCGTGCACCCCCCCCCCATAATTCTACATTTAGGGTACCAAAATGTTCCTTAGGATGTCCTCTTTCAGAAAAAAGATGTTCCAAAAAAAGGTTGGGAAGAACTACCTCATTTGCATAAAACAAAATGGCCGCCAGCATACACCAAAAAAACAGAATTTCATATCTCGTCTCCCATTTGAGATATCTGAGTACTTTAAAAGACTTAATCATGGGTTTCAGACATGAGAGATTAAAAAATCCACTTTATTTTACCCTAAAACATTATTTTAT
>VCCN01006563.1:244579-256518 GCA_006491835.1 Architeuthis dux
ATAAATTACATAAATTAGAATATTATTCATTTTATTACATAAATTAAAATAATTCTTGAAAAAAAAGCTCAGATTTAAGATCAAACGAAGTGATATTTATTTTCAAAATGTGGATAACATACCAGATATCAGGGTTGCCATTTTGGCCATTTGGATTAATCTGGCCTTTATGAAAGGGAGTTTTGGCCATGTTTAAATTTTTGGCACTTTTTGTAGTATAACCAGCATTTCTTCTCGCTGATGAGACATCTTGTTCCAGGGTTGCACATTTATGGAAGAGAAGAGGCAAACAAATGGTTGGTCCATAGAGTAAAAAGGCTCTCCCACGTGGTCGGAGAAAAAGATGCGAATAATCAGTGATTTCAAAAGGGAAAATGGTTCCTTTTATTTTCATCGATAAACTTTAATGCAGGGCTGGTTCACAGATCAATCAGGGTATTGAATTCTGTTTTGCTGAAAATCTAGCGAGTTGGTTCAGTTCTGTTCCTAGTTACTCTACTGAAAGACTGACGAGTATCGTGATCATAGCAGTTCAAATCAGGCAGCACTGGTTTCTTTCTCCTACTCTCTCCTGCACTCTGGCAGGTGAAGAGTTGAACACGGTTGTTGAGCCCAAATATCTAATTGCCCCCTGATTTAAAACCACAGCGCCCTAAGAAATAACCGGGGGAGCTGATTGGTCGAACACATTTTCTTTGTTCTATTACTTCCTTGTGACATGGCCAACAGTTCCCTGTGACCCGGTCAACCGTTTGACCCACATTCTAGCCCAGAAGATGTAAAAAAGCAAACTTTTTATTTTTCTTTCTTTCCTTTGTGGTCCCACATTCTAGCCCAGAAGATATCCTCCAGCTGAACGCAAAACCTAATACTACTCCCCAAAACGCCAGTCTTCTGTACCCTGCTTCCTTCAGCAAGTGAACACACAAACACATGACCCAAGTGTATTTCATTACATATTTCCTTTGAATTTTTTATTTAAAAAAAAGAAAAATTACAAATATTCGTATTAGCATAGTCCAACCGTGTTTGCCTGAAAATAGGACTGTATATGGTTTCATGACGCTATTCAGCTGTCATTAAAACCTATTTGAAGGTATAGAAACAATTTTTACATTTGGCCATCTTTGGCTTGTTTTTGGCCAGAAAGGTCTCCAACTATTTGGCAACCTTGCATCAGACATAATTAATCAACAGTCACAAGTTTGACCCAGATTCGAATGAAGAAACCCTAAAAATTATTTTAAAGACCCCCTTTTTACTGTATTAATATATTTTGTATATGCAAATGTAACAACTATTATGGGACATGGCTCTGTCCTATAATTGTTGTAACATTTATACATACATTTGTATATGAAAATGTAACAAATATTATGGGACGTTTCTTCAATTGTAATTAGATTAAAAAAGGCAGCTTCTTGCTTTTGTGTTAACGTATCGCCGATTAATAATACTAAAATCCTTTCATTTCGGGGTCTTTTTCATTTGTTTGTTTGTTTCTTTTTAGGCTTCCATACTTTAAAACTATGGACGTTAGCTTTTGATGAGGAAAAGCCTCACATAATATTTTAAAGCTTTTGGTGGGGACTAACGAAAAGGACCCTTTTAGTTTTATTTATTTGATGATTGCAATTGAAGTTAACATTAACGAAAGCCCCAATTAATATTTCAAAGAATTATATCGGTGTATTCCTTCAAATAAATATTATGGCATTGTCTATATTTGCGCGCCGCCTCTATATCATTTTATTTTCAATTGACTCATGATTTCGAAACAGATTTTAAAAATTTCCGAGATGTGTCTTCCTGATTTAATAATAAAAAACGAAAATGTTTCGATCTTTCCTCTCGTTTTATCTACAAAATGCAAGTGAAATGTTGTAAACTCTGGATATTTTAACTGAAGGACGAAATTATGTTGAACACCGTTTTCTCACATTTTGTTCTCGCAACGAAATATTTTTTCCAAGATAATTTGACGTTTGTTTTATGAATCGTGAATACTCATCTTTGCATCTGAAACATTTTTAAATATTTAAACAGAATCCAGGTAAGAATTTATTATTTCTTAATTTTAAAATCTTAACAATTTCCTATTTGTGTCGTTTTATGAAAAGGACCTTCGTTTCTTCTGGAAGAAATGAAGGTCAAATTCAATCAAAGCAGTTTAAACATTTTCCTATAAAAATATCAATGGGTTTCATTCAAATTTAGTCAAACTATTTAGGAAAAATATATTGAATTTATTTCATATCAAAACATTTTATGCAGACTTTCAAAGATACTTGAAAATTGATTAAAATTCTGGTTTTATTTTTCAAGTTTGTGTACCTTGAAAGATGTTATTAAATAATGATGTTGGATACTTGAAAATTCCCAAAGCATGAAATACGTTTTGGGAATAATTTGTATGCTGTCTAAACACTGCCATAGGTTCATGTACGTCAAATCAAGGAATATTGAGTAATTTTGCATGTATGGAAGCCCATAAGCTTCAACTATATTTGTACCCCTAAACCGTTTTTGCTTTTTCGATAACTTGCAACCGACCATTAAGACATTTTAGTTGTTTATTTCCATCTCTTTACATGCTAAATAAAAAACATGCAACAGAACATTTGGGTGTTCAAACTAAACATAATGAAAGTTACCATATTTGATAGCACATGATTCCCCCCCCCCCATTTCAGCTGTGGATATTGGGGAAAAAAGCATTTCCCTGAATTTCATTTATCCCCCAGTTTTTTGTAGCTCCTCCTCAATTTCTGGCAAATGAGGGGCTGAACAGCTAAGGGCACTTTCTACCCTTTGAGGCTCTATATGCCTTTAGATGAGATAATTTCCTTTTTCTCAAAACTTGATAGAAGATCCCCCTTAATTTTGACCTAACTTTTCACCCTAAGCGAGATTACCTTTTCCTCCAATGCCAGCTGTCAATCATGCACTGTAGGAAGCAACAGCTTGACACCTGTCGATAAACTTACATTGTAAATACACTGCTCTCCACTAAAAACTTATACTGGGGAGAATTTGCAAAACCCCTGAGGTCCCATTAGTACACACAGAACATTTCATGGGGATATGTTATATGGTTTCTGCAGTAGGATGTCACAGATGGACATACATTTGGTGAATTATAATAAGATTTCAGGTTTAGACCACTAGCAAGGGAAATATCACTAGTATATTTTAACTAACCTTAATAAAAGTTAACTTTATATAGATTTCAAGTGTAGACCACCAGCATGGGAGATTACGTAGAGCGTTCATTAAACATGGGAAATTGGCACATTGATTAATTCTTCTCCACATAGCTTCCACCCAGAGTTACACACTTCTCCCATCTTTTGATGCAGTTGTGGAGACCTTTCTTGGAGAACTCTGCAGGTTGGGACTGCAGCGAGGACTACACCTCATTAATCAGTGTGTTGTCATCCTGGAAGTGCCTGCCTTTCTAATTAAATTGATGGAGGAGAAGAGGTAGAAATCGGCTGGTGCCAGGTCAGGAGAATAGGTGAGATGTGTAAGAATTTTCTAACTACAGGAGCATGCTTACATTTTACCCCTCACTAATCTTGACCCTGTCCACTAGTTCTCGAATGGTTGTGCGGTGATCACCTAAGATGGCATTGTCCACTTGTTGGATGCTGTCACCATCAATGACTGACTGAGGGCAGCTGGAAATAGGAGTCATTTCCACTGAGGTCTGACCCCATTTGAAATGCTTAATAGCACTATAAAATGGGTCATCTGGTCCATATACTGCTGTCATCTCCTCAAATGGATTTTAGGGTGTGTTGCCTTTCAAAAACAGGAACCTGATTACAGCTCTGTACTCAATTAACTCCATGGTGATACCTTCCTGCATGTTCACATCTGAAACACAGAAAAATTTATTAGTATGGGAAAATTGAAGTGTATCCCATGTATGGATTCATATTTCTACAATTTCATTTCCCTACGCTCATTGGAGGTGGGTCAGGAGAAATCTTTAATAAAACCCTCTTGTATCACTTATATGTTGAAACTAAGCATAAAGATCTTTTGAAGATAACCATCCCTTCCCTTTTTGATCTTTGGCCAGTGTTGATAGTTTAAATAAATTACATTTCTGTTGTATTTTATCCAAAAAAGAAACACAGCTTTTAACTTATATTTCTTTTCTTGATATCCTTTTAGCAAATTTATTGAAAAATCTTTAGCTTCATAGTTTCAAAATGTTCATTTTAATGAAGAACATTGTGTATTGAATAACATTACCAACAACAACATAAACATATTTTTTAAAACTGTTTCATTTAGTGTCAGAACCTACCTTGTGTTAAACAATTTCAGTATTTCAGATGTTGTGCAAAATAAATACTTCCGAACAAATTATTATAATCAGAACAGAAACCATTTTATAAATCTTGGCATAAATCTATATGCAACTCATGAGTTTTCAAGTAGTTTTGAAATTTGTTTGGTTTCTTTGGATTTCTAAATCAATCGACACAATTACTCTTTTTTTTCAATTCATAACAATAGTGACTCTCTCTCTGTCCAATTCCGGAGTTTTTCAAGTAATGTTTATATTTGGTTGGTTCATTAATATTTCTCAGACAATTTCTCTTTTGTTTGTTTTTATTCATAACAATAATGACTCACTCTCCCTCTCTCTATCCAATTCATGAGTCTTTCAAGTGCTGTTGCATTTGATTGGTTTAGGAGGTTCCTTAATCAATCTACACAATTTCTGTATCGTCCATTCACTTTTTAACAGTAATGTTTAAAAGAATGACTCAAATCAGCATTTATGAATAGAAAAACAAGTAGAAAATGTTTTGTCTGATGACAAAGCAGAAAAAGGGATTCAAAATTACAATGTAAACAATTTTTCTATTTTCAATCAATAATGCAATGTCTTTTGTTTCCGATGAGTAAAAACTTATGGGAAAATTAAAATGACAAGTAATTAAATTATCACATTTGATTATAAACATTTTGACTGAACATGAAGTATGTGATAGTTTGTGTTTGAATGAACTGCAACATGTGTTATTATAATTTTATAATTGCAAATAATACATAGATCTATGACTTACATTAATAATACCTCTTTTTCATTCACAGATATCAATTGCATCAACCCCGAATGGCCATACATAAATATTGTATGAATTCAATGTTGAATACAAGAATCAGGAAAGAAACCATATTGTTGTGAAATGTGTTGATTTGCATTTTAGGGTGTTTATAAGAAATGATATTTACAAAAACATGCTGGAAATAATATATTTTCCATTAAGACACATGTGCACAAACATGCGGTAGGGAAGGCGTATTCTTGTGAGATGCATGGATCTTCATTTTCACGGAATTCAGCTAGAAAAAAACAAACATGCAATCCCACACTGGAAAGTAACATTGACATTGCAAATTGTATAGACTGGCATTTTCAAAAGATTCAATTTTGAAAAATGTCCACACATGAACACACTGGAGGGAAATCTCACACATGTGAGGTATGTGGATCGGCATTTCCACAGAAGTCCAAGTTGAAAAAACACATGCTCACTCACACTGGTGAGAAACCATGTGCTTGTGAGGTGTGTGGATCAGCATTTTCAACGAATTCACATTTAACAATACATATGCGAACACACACTGGTGAGAAACCATATTCTTGTGGTGTGTGTGGATCAGCATTTTCAACGAATTCACATTTAACAATACACATGCGAACTCACACTGGCGAGAAACCTTATTCTTGTGAGGTGTGTGGATCAGCATTTTCAGAGAATTCCAAGTTAACAATACACATGCGAACACACACTGGTGAGAAACCATATTCTTGTGAGGTGTGTGGATCAGCATTTTCAGTGAATTCAAATTTAACAATACACATGCGAACACACACTGGCGAGAAACCTTATTCTTGTGATGTTTGTGGATCTGAATTTACAGAGAATGCCAAGTTAACAATACACATGCGAACACACACTGGGGAGAAACCATATTCTTGTGAGGTGTGTGGATCAGCATTTTCAGAGAATTCAACTTTAAAGCGACACATGAGAACACACACTGGCGAGAAACCATATTCTTGTGAGAGGTGTGGATCAGCATTTTCTGACAATTCAACTTTAAAGACACACATGCGAACACACACTGGTGAGAAACCATATTCTTGTGAGGTGTGTGGATCAGTATTTTCAGAGAATTCCAAGTTAACAATGCACAAGCGAACACACACTGGCGAGAAACCATATTCTTGTGATGTGTGCGAATCAGCATTTTCACGGAATTCAGATTTAAAATCACACTTGCGAACACACACTGGTGAGAAACCATATTCTTGTGAGGTGTGTGGATCAGCATTTTCACGGAATTCAACTTTAAAGAGACACATGCGAACACACACTGGCGAGAAGCCATATTCTTGTGAGGTGTGTGGATCAGAATTTACAGAGAATGCCAAGTTAACAATACACATGCGAACACACACTGGGGAGAAACCATATTCTTGTGAGGTGTGTGGATCAGGATTTTCAGAGTATTCAACTTTAAAGAGACACATGCGAACACACACTGGCTGAAACCATATTCTTGTGAGGTTTGTGGATCAGTATTTTCAGAGAATTCCAAGTTAACAAGGCAGAAACGAGCACACACTGGTGAGAAACCATATTCTTGTGAGGTGTGTGGATCCACATTTTCACTGAATAGCAATTTGAAAGTACACGTGAACACGCGAGAAACCATATTTTAAAAAGAATTTAAATTGAAGAAAATACAATCCTCATTTTCTTTGCAATAAATACTATACTAAATACTTTATACTAAAATATATATGTGTATAATTTATCCATACATAAATAATCCTGTCTTTTCTGACGGGTAGTTAAAAATATTAAACTATGAACAATGTTCATTTAGTTTCACTAAAAAAATGCAGGTAATAATATAATAATAAACATTATGAGGCATGAACATTGTTTATTACTATAGGCAATTCAGAAGACAGCACATAATGGGAAACTTGATGTTGCTTGTCACTTGAAAGCCTTTCAGAATTAGGCAACACGCTGGATGAGGTAAGATACACAACATCTTCTAAATGGGCTTCAGTCAGTTGTGTTCTCAACTCACTCTTTGTATGTTTCATTTTTGACAAGAGTTGTTTGCACATATATGTACTGCCAAAAATTAATTCCATTTTATTAGCGTGGACTGCCAAATTTGGATACATCTTTGATTAAAAGCTATATTGCCTGTAAAAATCTAATATAGATACACCCTCTACGTGGAATTTGGATCTTAATACATCATTGAACTGTAACTCAGTTAGTTCCATTTGTAAATTTCCTGCCAAAATCATCAGCGTGGGCTTGAATGTCAGTAAAGTGGAGAATAAAACTTGTTTTTCAAGTCACGTAAAACATTGAGCCTCCTGAAAATTTGAAGGCAATGATGAATTGGTCCCTCGGTTTCTCAGCATTCACACTTGTTTTTTGAAAAATCAGGCTTTTTTAGTGATCACTGCCCAACTAAAGGCAAGAGAAGTAATTCATTCATTAGTCACCACTTTTTCCAATTTTTTAATTGATCACCCCTAACACAGCATGCTGCCAAAAGGCATTGGTCACATGACGGTTTCTATTGAATGACTAACCAGACCTGTATTTGTACATTTTAAACCGTTCTTATCTATATTTTATTTTCAATAAAAGATTTAACAGAAATTTTGAGGTGTCTTTTCATCTGAAAGTCAGACCATAGATGTGCTAGTTCTTTTCTTGTGTGAAGATCTTGCAAGGGCAGTTTGGCTAACTTTATTTTCAAGTTTACATCTAAAAGTCAAAAAGCATCTTGAAACATCTATATTCTCCAGATATATATCTAAAATCTAGAAAATTGCATATTATTAATAAATTAAATGTGACTTTAATCCCCAACATTTATTTTATTAAAATATTACTTAATTTATTTAAAATATTACTTATAGAAAAATATTACCTTTTTATTAAAAATCTCCTAAATAGCAATTTCTTATATCTAGATGCAACTAAAAACATCTAAATTGTCAACACTGAGCAAGGGACATAACTCACATTCTGGTATGTCTGTCAGTGACAGTAATCACTGCTACAGATGCTAGCGCATCTAAAAAATAATATTCAAATTCAATCTTTTGTCTAATTTTTTCTCATACCTTATGAAATTAAAAATCTTTTGCCATAATTCTGATAAAAGGTATAAAAAAACTTTTTCAAATTTTGCAATAAATCCTTATTATTATTGACAGAACCCTAGGGCCAGCCAGTTGTATTAAAATAGGCTCATAGTTTAGTGCATATAAACTGTAAAGACAAAAAAGAAAGTGGAAATATTTTTGTGCTTTGCAATTATAATGATCAGCAGTTGTAATACTTTTCTAATATTTATAAACAATAGAAATCCATTTTGCATAAACTTCTCACCACCAATTGATGATGGTCACTGCATATGGATTTAAACTTTCAGCTTCATTTTACAAGCATCTGATTTACATCCTGGGAAACATCTTTTATGTTTGTTGCTCTCTCAATGAGTTATGTCCCCCAATGTCAGTTTACTTGTCTATCCTTTTCTAATTAGGAATCTTCTTGTGATACTTTAAAAAATTCATTCACAACAATATTCCTGATTCAAGTAAGAATATGGTCCAATGCTCCAATCACCAAATGATTTTAAAAGTATTCATTAGTTTAGAGTATAATGAATGGACCCTTTCTGTCAGATTTATTTGAGATGTTGGTTACCCTCAAATATTTGGCTGGTTAACTCTGCTTCAGATTTGCTTAACAAGAACTGCAACTAACAAACAACTGATTTCAGATTTTTAAGGTATGTGCTAATCTAAAACCCCCTTCTATGATAATGGATTAATTCCTCTAAGTGAAATACATAAATTATCTCTACTTGACTTCTATAAATAGCCCCTTTTCTTCACTGTTTAGATAGAAGAAAGCTAAAAACAAACGTGTACTTTTGTTAGACCAATAAAACCTCAGAACAGATAACATGTCTTCTGTTGAACTTGATATTAGTACAAATTAGTTAAGTTACAATATTACTCATTTCATTAATAAGAATTACATAAATTAAAATAGTTATTTCAATGAAATCAATACTTATTTTATTACTGTAAATCAAATAAATTAAAATATTACTTATTTCATTAACAATAATATCTTATTACCATAAATTAAATAGATTACATTTTTATGCATTCTGTTATAAGCAGAATCAATTAACTAAATTAAAATATTTGAATACAAATATTACTTTATTTACATGGTTTTAAAAGTGGAGGGGCACCCATGATTGACGTCACCAGGAAAATCTTTAAAGTTGCTCCTCTAGATTTCTGGAAAATGCATTTAAGGAACATTATTTAGTTATGTTTTGATGTTCATTAATATCAGAAATCAGAGGTAATTTGAACATGAATTGCATCATGTTTATAAACTGTAAAAAAATTAGCATTCTAAATTATGAATCATTGCCACCCATATATGCTGCTTTTTACCTCATAAATTAAGCAGTGCTGGTCATACAGTTACCTTGATGAAAATACTACCAGCATCGTTTGAAACATAAATTTATGATTTTAAAAAACCCCTGGTCTGGTTAGTCACTTAATAGAAACCGTCACGTGACCAACGTCTTTTGGCAGGATGCCATGTTGTGGGTGATCAATTAAAACATTGTTACTTTTCCAAAAGTCCAAATTTTCTAAACAAAAAGTGAGAATGCGCTGGACACAAACTAAGGGATCAATTTGGCATGAACTTCCATTGTAAATTGACCCCCCCCTAAAAACCTTTTTAGGAGGGGAATTGTCAAAAAACAAAAGAATTCATTTTCCCTACTCATTGAGGGGAGTGTGTGTGCAAAATTTCAAGTTTCTACTATGAATGGTTAGGGTTTGGCGAGGTCCAGATACATAGATAGATAGACATAAATAACCTAAACCCAGCAACAGTGATTAAATTGGTCTGTTGTGGGTAGTGGTGATTAATAAAACTAAAATATAAACTTCGGACATCAGATTTGAAGTCCGATTCATTTAATTACCAAACGTGGAGAACCTGTCCTTGTGAAGTGCAACAAAATCATTTCCAACTTTTAAAAGGTAAAGATCGTCGGTTAATTCCTTATAGCTGCTCAATATAGACAGAGAATTGGACCTCTTCTGTGACATACTTGATCGTAACCATGTTTTAATCCTACGTGCCGGTGAAAATGATCATTCCGGTGAAGCAGTTGTGGCAGGATTGATGGGGTAGCAGTTCACAATAGCAGAATGGTGTTTGGGATGAGTAGCTTTTTTGTAGCTCTTTCAATTGCTCATAGATGTCATTGAAACAAACTGTCTTGGCGCCTTAAAATATTGTTTTCAAGATCTCAAATTTTGTTTCCAAGACATTAACATTGATATCGCTTCCATAAATCTCTTATAGGTGATACAGCTCATCACCATATTGCTTGCTATGAATGGCATTGAGAAGAAGATTTTCCAACATTGCAAAGGTTTTGAAACTTGGTTGGTCAAATCTTACCTTAATCGAACAAACCATTGTATCTATAGCTTCCAAGTAAATTCTTTTGCAATGATCTTCAACACTTGCAGGGTGGAAAGCAGAAGCACCTTCACAGCCATTAATGAGTCCTATCATCGAATAATTTGGTTTGTTTCGCTTTCTTGGCATAGAGGGCTCTTCTACTAATGGGTGTTTTTTAATTTTGCAACTAGTTTCAAAGAACAATTTGAAGGAAGCATCACTTTGCATCCATTCAAATGTCTGAACAATTAGGTTGGCAAACAGTTAGGTTTGGACAAGTTGTCTGCATTTGGAAATTTCACCCCACGATTCACGCTCTAACATCCACTCTCAATTTCTCACAAAGACAGATCTCCCAGTTGATTATAAAAAATAGCGTTTTTAACTTAAAATGCCATTTTCTCAAAATGACAACCGCCCATTTCTTTTGGTGCTGTTTAAATTAAAGGGCTGGTTTTTGGTACAGGACTTTGTTTTAATGGGTTCTAAAAAAGTGATACAGGAATTTTCAAAAATCACTTTTGGGACAATTTAAAAATTTATATAAGGGAAGATGCCACAAGATAAATTCCACAACTTCAAATTATCATAACTCGGTCAATATTAGTCCTATAGATCTCATCGACCACTCGTTGAAACGCATTTGCTAAGCTCTATCTGATGGTAACAGTTTAAAAACCTATAAAAACATTTCTTAAAAATCACCTGAGACCCCTACATTCCTAAATTGAAAAAAGTAAAGATGAATCAAAACAACCCCAAGTTAACAGTTAATAAAGATAAAGTTATATCTAAAGTTATATGAATGTAAAGATCAATCAAATCAATGTCAACACGAACTGACAGCCTATGATCACTGTAACGAGAAAACTGTAACGAAAACTGAACGTGTCTCATTTAACAACCTACTCAGATGATATAATTGATATGTTTATCATCAATATAAGTAAAATATAAATGCTTAAGTTCGACTTATTAGGTAGTTTTCGAAAGGAAGTCAGAGAAAATGATGTGTCTGCATGGAGGTTTCTATCTGAATGAAGGTTTTTAGTAGTGAGTGAGTGTGTTTTGTATTGGTGATAAATCTCTCTGTTTTGAGAGAGAGAGAGTGAGTGTGTGTTTGTGTTGCTAGATTTTATCAGCAGTTTGGCAATGGGACTCTGGTTAACCTCAGTATACATTCCATGGCCAAAATGTTTTTGGGAGGTGTGTGTGTGTGGGGGGGGGTAATGTATAGATCAGAGTGTGGATGGTAGTACTGATTTCATCACTTTCTTTGATTTCCTTTTGAAAATGACCTAATCATTGGAGATGTAACACGCTTTTCTCATTCTTTCTTTTCCACAT
>VCCN01006563.1:262227-283687 GCA_006491835.1 Architeuthis dux
AGACTATTTTGGGGGAATTTAAAACTGATTTTGGCATTAAATCAATCAATCAATCAATCTGAAGAGTGAAGAAAAGGGGCTATTTATCGAAGTCAAATAGAGATAATTTATGTATTTCACTTAGGAATTACCCCATTATCAAACTATCTATTCTGAGCACCCTATCTTACCAAACTGAGCTTGTTGTCTTTCATGAGAAAGTCCTTTGCCAATTGTTTCTCTTAGTTCACCATAAAAGAAAGTATTTAACTGAAAAATGAAATATAAAAAGGTTTTATTGAAAAAGTCCAAATGTATCAGACACACGACATGCACCCAGGAAAATTGTCTGTTTTGCCAATACCTTTGAACCGGCCCTGACTGTTCTTACACATTCTATGACTGTTAACAAGAATCAGCATGAAACTTACAATGACAAACATCTTTTCTTTGAATTTTTGATAGAATTACAAGATGTTAAATTTCCAGCCAAAAGTAATGTTTTTTTCAATTTTCTTTTTCATATCAATAATTTAATAATACATCTGTCAATTTTTCTATTTTATATGAAACATAATAAGGCTCTATTGCAAAATTTCATAAGAATTATGGAGTAAGATTTCAATTTCATAGGGTATAAGAAAATAAACTCGGCCAAACTTCCCTTGCTAGATCTTCATACAAGGAAAAACCTAGTGTATCTATGGTCTGATTTTCAGGCTTGTTTCAAATAAGAAGACACCTCAAAATTTCCTTTAAATCTTCTATTGAAAATAAAATATAGAAAAGAATGATTTAAAATGTACAAATACAGGTCTGGTTATTGATACTATTGTTCGGACTGAGATCCTCATCTTGGTTGTCATTTCCATAACGTTTCGGCCGATGTACCCTCCGGTCTTCTTCAGGTGTCAAGTTTTGTCTGTCACTTACCGGAACTAAACTTGGGACGGTGGCCTAGATAACTAAAGCGTTGGTTAAAAAGCGTCTGACTGTTGAGTCATCTGTAGGTTGTGGGTTCAATCCCAGGCAGGAGCACCACAACTGAAAAAAAAATAAATAAATAAAATAACCACGAAATAATTTCTAGGACATGGATAGTGGAATGAGGACAGTATACCCCCGTGGATCAAATAAAGGGTTCAGTTCAATAGTTCCGGTAAGTGACCGACAAAACTTGACACCTGAAGAAGGCCAGAGGGTACATCGGCCGAAACGTTGTGGAAATGACAACCAAGATGAGGATCTCAGTCCGAACAATAATATCAATAATACTAACACCTCATCTCAGAAATACCGAACTCAGGTCTGGTTAGTTATTCATGAGAACTGTCATGTGACCAATCTTTTGGCAGCATGCTGTGTTTGCAGTGTTCAAATAAAAAATGTGGTGACCAATGAATGAGTTGCTTCTCTTGCCTTTAGTTGGGCAGTGATCACTAAAAAAGCCTGAATTTTCAAAAAACAAGTCTGAATGCTACCAGACACAAACTAAGGGACCAATTCATCATTGACTTCAAAATAAAACTACCACTGTGAAATCGAACTACCCATATTTCCCCAATTTTCAGGAGCCCCAACCAACAGACTCCAAGTATTCATCAATGATTTATGTGACTTGAAGAACAAGTTTTATTCCCTGCTTTACTGACATTCAAACCCATGCAGACGATTTTGGCAGGAAATGTACAAACGGAACTGAGTTGCAATGCAATGAGATCCAAATTCCACGCAGAGGGTGTATCTATATTAGATTTTACAGGCAATATAGCTTTTAATCAAAGATGTATCCAAATTTGGGAGACCACGCCAATAAAATGGAATCAATTTTCGGCAGTACATATATGTGCGAACAACTCTTGTCAAAAATGAAACATACAAAGAGTTGAGAACACAACTGACATAAGCCCATTTAGAAGATGTCCTGTATCTTACCTCATCCAGCATGTTACCTAATTCTGAAAGGCTTTCAAGTGACAAGCAGCATCAACAGTAAGTGCTGTCTTCTGAATTGCTTATAATAATAAACAATGTTCATTATTATATTATTACCTGCATTTGTTAGTGAAATTAACTAAATATTGTTCATAGTTTAATATTTTTAACTAGCATAGTACCCGTCAGAAAAGACAGGATTATTTACATATGGGTAAATTATATGCATATTTATTACAAACAAAACGAGAATTGTATTTTCTTCAATTTAATTTTTTTTAAAAATATGGTTTCTTGTGTGTTCGCATATGTACTTTCAAATTGCTATTGTCTGAAAATGCTGATCCACACACCTCACAAGAATAAGTGTGTGTTCGCATGTGTGTCTTTAAAGATGAATTGTCTGAAAATGCTGATCCACACACCTCACAAGAATATGGTTTCTCGCCAGTGTGTTCGCATGTGTCTCTTTAAAGTTGAATTCTGTGAAAATTCTGATCCACACTCCTCACAAGAATATGGTTTCTCACCAGTGTGTGTTCGCAAATGTGATTTTAAATGTGAATTCCGTGAAAATGCTGATCCACACACCTCACAAGAATATGGTTTCTCGCCAGTGTGTGTTCGCAAGTGTAAATTTAAATCTGAAATCCGTGAAAATGCTGATCCACACACCTCACAAGAATACGGTTTCTCGCCAGTGTGTGTTCGCATGTGTATTGTTAACTTGGAATTCCCTGAAAATACTGATCCACACACCTCACAAGAATGAGGTGTGTCTTTAAATTTGAATTGTCTGAAAATGCTGATCCACACACCTTACAAGAATATGGTTTCTCACCAGTGTGTGTTCGCATGTGTATCATTAAATTTGAATTCAATGAAAATGCTGATCCACACACCTCACACGAATATGGTTTCTCCCCAGTGTGTGTTCGCATGTGTATTGTTAACCTGGAATTCTCAGAAAACTCTGATCCACAAACTTCACAAGAAAAAGGTTTATCGCCAGTGTGTGTTCGCATGTGTATTATTAAATTTGAATTAACAGAAAATGCTGATCCACACACCTCACAAGAATATGGTTTCTCACCAGTGTGTGTTCGCATGTGTATTGTTAACTTGGAATTCTCTGAAAATGCTGATCCACACACCTCACAAGAATAAGGTTTCTCACCAGTGTGTGTTCGCATGTGTCTTGTTAAATGTGAATTCTTTGAATATGCTGATCCACACACATCACAAGAATATAGTTTCTTGCCAGTGTGTGTTCGCATGTGTATTATTAAATGTGGATTCATTGAAAATGCTGATCCACACACCTCACAAGCATATGGTTTCTCACCAATGTGAGTGAGCATGTGTTTTTTCAACTTGGACTTCTGTGGAAATGCTGATCCACATACCTTACATGTGTGAGATTTCCCTCCAGTGTGTTCATGTGTGGACATTTTTCAAAATTGAATCTTTTGAAAATGCCAGTCTATACAATTTGCAATAACAATGTTACTTTCCAGTGTGGGATTGCATTTATGTTTTTTTTTAGCTGAATTCTGTGAAAATGAAGATCCATGCATCTCACCAGAATATGACTTCCCTACAGTGTGTATGTTCACATGTGTCTTAATGGAATATATATTATTTCCAGCATGTTTTTGTAAATTGCATTTCTTATAAATACCCTAAAATGCAAATCAACACATTTCACAACAATATGGTTTCTTTCCTGATTCTTGTATTCAAAATTGAATTGATTAGTTTCTTCATACAATATTTATGTATGGCCATTCAGGATTGATGCAATTGATATCTGTGAATGAAAAAGAGGTATTATTAATGTAAGTCATAGATCTATATATTATTTGCAATAATAAAATTATAATAACACAGTGTGTGTTTCAATAAACTGCAACAATGAAATTGCAAATGTAGAAACATGAATCCATACATGGGATACACTTCAATTTGCAGGCCAATACTAACAAATGTTTCTGTGTTTCAGATGTGAATGTGCAGGAAGGTATCACCATGGAATCAATGGAGTACAGAGCTGTAATCAGGTTCCTGTTTTTGAAAGGCAACACAATCACAAACAATTTTGGAGAAGATGACGGTAGTATATGGACCAGATGTCCCAATCTATAGTGCTATTAAGTACTGGTATCTGCATTGCAAATGTGGTCGAACCTCAGTGAAAATGACCCCCATTCTCAGCTGCCCTCAGTCAGCCATTGATGGTGACAGCATCCAACAAGTGGACACTACCATCTTAGGTGATTACCGCACAACCATTCGAAAACTAGGGGTGTGGGGTCTGTGGATGAAAATCACCCAAGAACATCTGCAGATGCAGAAAGATTCAGCACAGTGGTTTCCTCGTTTGCTCACACCTTTCCAGACAGATGCCAGTCAATTGCTCCTCTGAACTTTTGGCCAGGTGTCAGGAAAACCAAGAGAATTTTTTTACCCGACTAATTATACAGGATGAAACGTTGGTTCATAACTTTGACCACAAAACAGTCCAACAATGGAAGGACAGTGAATCCCCACCACCCAAAAAGGCACATCTCCAACCCTCAGCTGGCAAGGTGATGCTCAGTCTTCTGTGACCATAAAAGTTTGGTGCTTATGGATTTCCTGGCCAAAGGTACCATAATAACCAGGACTTGCATGCATCATTGCTGTTGAAATTCCATAGACACAGTATGTTCAGCAAAGGTGTCCGGAACTTGCAAGACAATGCAGCAGTACACCACTCCCATGTCACACAAATGTAAGCATGCTGCTGTGGTTACACAATTCTTCCACATCCCCCCTATTCTCCTGACCTGGCACCATCTGATTTCAACCTCTTCCCCTCCATCAATTTAATTTGAAAGGTTTGCACTTCCAGGATGACAACACACTTATTAATGAGGCATAGTCCTGGCTGCAGTCCCAACCTGCAGAGTTCTACAAGAAAGGTCTCCACAACTGCATCTAAAGATGGGAGAAGTGTGTAACTCTGGGTGGAAGCTATGTGGAGAAGGGTGAATCAATATGCCAATTTCCTGTGTCTCTCCATATACTGGAAATGGGTCAGGACAAATCCTTAATGAACACTCCACATAATCTCCCATGCTAGTGGTCTACACTTGAAATCTATATAAAGTTAACTTTTATTAAGGTTAGTTAAAATATACTAGTGATATTTCCCTTGCTAGTGGTCTAAACTTGAAATCTTATTATAATATAATGTCCATCCTACTGCAGAAACCATATAACATATCCCCATGAAATACAAAGACTCCAAAAGTCATACAGAGGCTCCAAAAAGTATAATTTGTTTCATTAAAAAGTGTAATTAAACAACATATTAATCAGAAATAAACACAATAATGAAATTAAAAGCCTGTCTTTTGTTCTTTATCAGATTGTGCACCATGAATTCGTCAAGGTACAACGATTTTATTCATTTACGATAAAGAACAAAAGACAGGCTTTTAATTTCATTATTATTACTTTTGGATCCTTTGTATGTTAATGTAGGTCAAATCAAGCAGAATTATTCCCAATAATTATATAAATACTTTTAGAATTACTCAACATCATTATTTAATAACAACATTTTCAAGGTAGGAAAACTTAAAAAATAAAATGAATTTTCAAGTATTGAAAGTCTCTGCATAACATTTTTTAAAAAAAGAAAAATGTTAAGATTTCAAAATACCAAAATTTAAACAAAATTCTTATCTGGATTCTGTTTAAATGTTTGAACTGTTTTGACCTGCATTTCTTCAATAAACTAGGGAAAGTGAGGGTCCAGTTTGTCATCATACACACGTTGTAAGTTGGACCCCCACTTTAGAGCCAATTCACTTTCTTCGACTTGCAGTCGTACGCACAAATGTTGGGTTAAGAAGCATCCATACGTGTGTGTGAAAAGCCTATTTTTTGTTTTATTTTTAAGAACAAGATAATTCAGTCAATTCAAACAATTACAACATTAAAAATAATAAATTCTTACCTGGATTCTGTTTAAATATTTAAAAATGTTTCAGATGCAACGTCAAATTATCTTGGAAAAAATATTTCGTTGCGTGAACAAAGGATGAGAAAACGGTGTTCAACATGATTTCGTCCTTCAGTTAAAATATCCAGAGTTTACAACATTTCATTTATTTGAATGAATTAACCAACTTGTTGGTGCTTTTTTGTCGGTGGGACTAATTACTGAACGGACAGGATTTACCGAATGTGACCGACGAGACACAGATGGAACCGAATGGAAATAAATAATATACTACCGAACCGACGAGTTGGCAGGACTGTGAAAAAAGACTCTTTTATATCTAATTATTTGATGATTGGATTTAAAGTTAACATTAAATGTATAAAATGAAGGGATTTAGTACTAAATGTTATTGTTTAACGATCCATTAATGTCACAAACTAATAATAAAGTATGGGAGCCTAAAAAGATAAAATAACGAAAAAGACACCAAATTGAAAGGATTTAGTTCTAAATGTTATTGTTCAACGACCCATGATTGAGACAAACACACAAAAGTGGCGTTTTTATTGATACACATGTAAATGTAAAAATGAAGTGAAAGTAAAAGGTTTATTGTCTTTACCTTTATAAATGAAATTAAATAAATTGAAATATTATTTTACTTAATGTCTTTACTTTCTTTCGTCTAATTTATCTTAAAAGCATCAAAGGAAAAAAAGTTATAACTTTGGTTTCTGGATAGGAAAGTAACATTTTTTATAAAATGATATTAATCTAAATAATATTTTGTTAACATTTACTTCATCAAAATATTGTTGTATAGCCATTTTGGTCCGCGGGAGGAAAATCCTGAACTTGGAGAAAAAGGAAGACTCAAAACTTGTTTATAAAAATATGAGAATATATTTATCTGCAGTCAGGGTCAATATCCTGTTTAACTTTCAACACCTGTGGGGGCAAATCTGTGACCTCTGCCCATGACTGCCTAAATATCCAACAATATTACTTATTTTATTACTATAAAATAAATTTTCCTAGTCAGAAGCCAAAGTTGTAACTTTCTCATAGCCAACATTATGACTTTTTTTTTCATGACTTTTTCTCTGTCCACTGGGGTTGATATGAGCTCTCCATGCATATTCAGGATCTTGCCATTGATATTTGAAATTTGTTTTCTTTTTTCATGTATTCAAGTGGTAATAATGATTTTTCTATTTGGTCCCCAAACTGGCTTCCAACGAATCAATGTTTTATAGCTAAAATGTTTTAACACTAGGAATTCCTGCTGTTCTATTACTATAAACAAAATTTGAACCACAATTAAAAAATACTTTGTCCCAAAGAATAATCTCATAGTTGTCATTGATTGATAGTAATCAATGTTTATGTAGGTATATACTCCTATAATGGAAAAACAGTAAAATATTTTTTTTTAAAAACATGCTTGTATAATGATTGTTTCATTTTTGATTTGCTTCAGCCCACAAGACATAAACATTTCGGATCATGTTCCCATCAAGCACTAATTCTAATCCGTCTGCCTCCCAAAAAGTTTGCCGATCCCTGCTCTAGAGTATTGACTACTTTTAAAATTAGCATCTTCATGAACTTTGACAGGAGATGGGAATTTTTTCTACTAAAACTTTAACTTATTCTCTGTAGTAATGCCACTTTCACAAGCCAAAGTATAGAGCTCTTTGGTGACTGGAGAATTGGACCATATTCTTACTTGAATCAGGAGTATTGTTGGGAATGAATTCTTTAAAGTATGACAATAAGATTCCTGATTAGAAAAGGATAGACAAGTAAAATAACAGTGGGGGACATAACTCATTGAGAGAGCAACAAACACAAAAGAAAGGTAAAATTTATTTTAGTTTACCTTGTTGAGGAAAAATAGGAAATGATTTTTCCACCAGTACTTTTATGTTCTTTTAATCCATTAGTCCCTAGGACCCTTGCAGAAACTTGTTAGTTTTTAGAAAAATTGATTTTTTAAGGATTTAGCATTGAGTTCTATATGTAACTGTAATGGTAAACTGGACTGTTATTTTCTGTCCGTTGTACTGAAACATGGCTTCAAAGTATTTAGTTACTTCCCTGTTGAAGATTGTTATCTAGGCTTCTTTAATATTTTGATAACAAATCACATTTACCATTAGGGTTACATTGTAAAAGGACCCCTTCGTTAAACCTAAAAAAAAGGAAGTGTCTAGAGTCTAATGGATCAAAAGCACAACAAAATTACTGGTGGAAAAAACATTTTTTCTATTTTTTTCAAAAAGATACACTAAAGTAAATCTTGATCTCAAAGAAGGTTCCCAGGATGTAAATCAGATGCTTGTAAAATAAAGCCCAAAGTATAAATTCACATGCAGTGATCATTATTAACCAGTAGCATAACAATTAAGAGAAATATTATGATACAAATATGTTGGGGGGAGAACATGTAAAAAAGATATTCCCTTGATGTAAATCAGATGCTTGTAAAATAAAGCCGAAAGTATAAATCCATATGCAGTGACCATCATCACTTGGTGGTGAGAAGTTTATGCAAAATGGATTTCTATTGTTTATAAATATTAGAAAAATATTACAACTGCTGATCATTATAACTAGTAAATACTTTGATTTTGCTAACGGTATATCTGTGTGCTGTGTGCTGTGTCAGTGTGTGTTTCTGATCATTATAATTGCAAAGCACAAAACACTTTCACTTTCATCATTAAAGTTTATATTCATTAAACTCTCATTTTAAAACAACTTTACTCAAGGCTGACCCTAGGGTTCCTGGTGCCCCAGGCAAGCTGAACTTCAACACCCTTCAAAGTATAGTATTATCTAGCATGGTCCAAATATGTTCTTGCAACCCTTCCTCACCCCACTCACTTTCTATTCCAGGCCCCAGCTATTGCGAGCACTCTATCTCCCCAAACTAGCTTAGCTTGTCATCAGTTGTGAGAATTTCCTTTTCCAATTGTTTCTTAGTTTCACCACAACAAAAAGTATTTAACTGTCAGATCTTCCTGAAAAATCTGACTTCACAGCAAGGAATTTTCTTTAGACTGTTTTCATTCTGTTTAATTTATTCAATTTCTCATTTGTATTTGGAAAGTCCTACAGTCTCAAGAATCAGCATGAAACTTACAATGACAAACATCTTTTCTTTTGAATTTTTGACAGAATTACAATGAATTCAATTTCTGGCCCAAAGAAATGTTTTGTTTATTTTTAAACTGACAGACATACCCAAATGTAAGTTACGTCCCTTTCTCAGTGTTTACAATGGTTGTCTAGATGTTAGAAATTGCTATTTAGATGATTTTTAATAAAAAGAAATATTTTTATATAATTTATAGTAATACAATAAGTAATATTTTTAATAACTTAAGTAATATTTTAATAAAAATAAATGTTGAAGATTAAAGTCACATTTAATTTATTAATATATAATATATTTCCTAGATTTATATATATATCTTTAGAATCTAGATGTATTTGACTCAAATTTAGATGTAACCTTGAAAATAAAGTTGGCAACACTGCCCTTGCTAGATCTTCATACAAGAAAAAAACTAGCGCATCTATGGTCTGACTTTCAGGCTTGTTTCAAATCAAAATTTCATTTAAATCTTGGATATAAATTATAGTAAAGAACGGTTCAAAATTTACAAAGGTATCTTGTATTTCACAAACTTCTTTTGAAGAAGAGTTTTATATACTCGTCTGTTTTACATGGGTTGTCTTATCATTGGGTTGTGGGAGGAAAATCCTGAACTTGGTTAGAAAGGAAGGACTCGTAAATATCCGGATATATTTTTATTTCATAAGATACATTTTGTTGGCCGGAGAATGAAGAGTGGGAGAGAGATAATGAGAACTGACAGTCTGTCCCCAACAGGGACACCAGTCTTGTGCCTTCCGGCCCAGCCTAGGCGGTCTGCCTCCCTGCTCTGCTTTGAGTCCTGAGTTTTTCCATCTCCTGTTCTGAGTCCTGTGTCTTCTTTTATCAGGTTTGAACGCCCACGCTTGTGTGTTCAACATCCTGTTTTCGGACACCCACGCATATGCATATTTCCTGGGGTCATTGGGGCCACTTCCACTTCTGCCTGGAAATGACCTCCCATGGCAGCATATCATAACAAGAATAATCAGCAATATACCCTTTTCATTTTAGACAATGTTAGGAATATATGTGTTCTTATACATAAATTGAAGAAAATAAATCACTGAAGAATATTTGGAAGAAAATGAAGAAAACTGGTGGAAAAATATCAACAATAAATTTATTAAATAAACAACACAAGTAGTTGTTTGATGAGCAGAAAAATTAAATGTGTCTGCAAAATGCTACATTATTGAAAAGTCATTCAAATGTTCCTTAAGAGTGAGATTTGTTGTTTAAAAAGGAAAAAGTATGTGTGTTTTGTAGCATCAAGTAAACTATGAACAAAGAGAATAAGTTGCTTCTAGAAGCAGGTATGTAGTAGAGTCAACAGAAAGCAGACGACAGTAGATATGCTTTCAATTTCATGTATATTCGGTTGTATCCTGTTGTCTTTGAAGTTTTAAGTAAATTGAAGAAATAAAGAAATCTTCATATGTGGAACATGGCAGTACTTTTTATAGCTGCTATTCCCTGCCACACAGTAATGAAATATTTTGATGCAAAAACTATCCCTGCCACTTCTTAATACTACTAGTTCTCAAATGTTAATGAAAGATGTGGCAGGGAGTTTGTTTATGTTTGAAAACTAGTATTATTATTAAGTGGCATGGAATGGCCGGGATAAAAAGTACTGCCCAGTTGAACATTATTTTTGTAAGAAAAACCATGAAATGTGAGTAGACCAGTAAAATACACACAGTGATCAACTCAAAAGAAACATCTTCCAACTACTTTGTTTGCGGCTATTTATAAGAAATTGACGGATCAAAACAAGATAAAAATTTTCTGAATAAATTTTAATCAGAATTTTTTCGTTTATTATGCAAAACTCGAGACAAGTATAGCAGCTTCAAGAAGAGCACATTGTCATGTGTCCTCCATGGGGCAGCATGCGCGTAAGAAAGGACCAGGCACCTAGTCCGGTCCTAGATTGGCAAGATGTTCTGTTAATCAGTGATAGAGCATAGGGTGAAACAGCTGCAGAACAATCTTGTTGCTGCATACGACACCTGGTATTCCCAGACGGTCAGCCATCTGGGTAATGGCCAAGCTCAATGCCTCTCAACTTTGGTGACTGTGCAAGAACCAGTGTATCAAACACAATTTGGCCATATATGGAGGCAAAATATGGAAAAGAAAATTCCAAGTTTTTGATAAAAATGACAACCTTATGTTCAGACTAAAATCGTAGCATTCACTATGAGGATTCTTATCAGTTGAAAAATGTGCATATGCAAGTTAAAGTTTTGTTGTGCTGGGAGACTATATTCTCACAAAATATTCATACTAGATCTGAATTTTCAAAAAAACATGTGTAAATGCTGCCATGCACAAACTTAGAGACCAATTTGACATAAACTTACACTGTAAATTGAACCCCACCCCCATACTAAAAACTTATTTTGGAGGGGAATATTCAAGACAAAAAAATGTTTTTTCTAAACATAATATGGATAAATGTTTAAATTTTCAGTCTCTAGCTCCATTGGTGCAGCCTGCATGAATGACACATACATAGATGGATTGTTTCTTGTTTTGTTTTGCATATCGACCCTTGGTGGGTCATTTAGTGCCGAATTCAGTAGGGGGGAGACCATGTCCCCATGACTAGAGACTTGAGGGGGGAGAATCCCAAATCCCTATCACTGAGACAAATGTCACGAGGACCGGGATAAAGGTGGGGGGAAGAGTTGGAGATCCCAAAAGTTTCTCAGGACGAATCCTGAGCATGCTAATGGTGATCTCCTTCCAACCAGCTAGACAAGATATCCTGTGCAACTTCTCCCAGGACGATACCCGAGCCCCCGAAGGACTGTGGTTCTCTGAACTTCGAGGCCATGGCTGTTTTGAAGCACAGATACTCCACTTTGCCAAAAGGCCACCTACATAGATGGAGAGCCAGCCAGACCCACTAAAAAACTGAAAAAAATCTATGTTGACTGTTTCTAATAAGGGAGATAATTTTAAATCTACATTTAGTTACTTCCTTGAAATTCAAATTCAGCCCTTTTATTAACTGTTCAATCTCATTCCCAAATTTGATCACTTCTTCAATAGCCCAAGACCATCCCTCCATAAAATGTTATTGAGAACTTCTGGAGATATCATGTGGATAGTCAGATGGACAGACACCAGAGAATACATATACCTCTTCCAACTTTGTTATGCAGACATAATACAGGTTGAATATCCCTTATCCAAAATACCTGGGAACAGAAGTGTTTGGGATTTTTTCGGATTTGGGAATATTTGCATGTACATAATGAGATAGCTTGGGAATGGGGCCCAAGTCAAACCAAAAAAACATTTATGTTTCATATATACTTTGTAGCCTGGTCTAGCTTGGATATTGTAATGGTTAGCATGTCTGCCTCACACGCAGAAGGTCATGGGTTCGGTTGCCTGTATGAGTGAAGAGTGTGGAAAACTCTTCATTAACTCTTTCTTCCCTGATAACGCCTCTAGGCGTGATCATAAATTTCACTCATGCCCTGATCATACATAGAAGTGTGATCTCACATTTGCATTATTTCCATGGCAACAAAACAAAATTACTGAAAAAACTCATTTAAATTTAAATCAGACACAAGAGGGTGGTCATAAAAACTGGTAGGAATAAAGTCCTGGTCTTGACCAGACTTGAAACTTGCAAGGATCACTAAGCTGATGCATGCAACAGAAACCGGGTCTTTGTCACCGAGCTCCATACTCCATTGGGAGTTGTCTCTTAAGAGAAAGGACACTTTACCTACACATAACCTGGAGGTAATTCATACAATATTTTTAATAATTTTGTGCATTAAACAATAGTTGGTAACAAACTGGCACCAATGCTAATGGGGATTTGTTTCTTATGTGAATATAGTTTGACGTTTTTAAATAGTTATACAAAGATAACTAAACTTTTACTTTAGTCAGAATGAGTTGAATAAAGCCTTGGAAATCGGCCTCGCCTCTTGTCTTTGAATCACACTACAATGAGGTCAGGTGTGCAATTTTCACTTGTTACGTCATGTTGGCTTTTAAATAGATTTATAAACAAAATTTCTTTTTCAGTTCATATCTAGAATTATCTAGATTTTCATGCCATTTATCAAGAAAAATATCCTTTTCTTAAGTCTCCTTTCAAGGCAAAATTTAAAAATCTTTTTCAGTTAAACAAAAACTGTTTTTATAAAAATTGAAATATTTTCAAACCTATTCTCACATCTTAAACGAATATGGTTTCACTCTAGTATGTACAGGTGTCCCCTGCTATAATGCAGTAGGTGGAGTTCAAGAATGTCAATCGCATTACAACCGAGCCGTGATAAAATTTAGCCATTCTGCTGCTGTATTTAGCTATTCTGGATCTAGATCCAACTCTTTTGGGGTCCACCATGTGCTCTTTGAGATTGCAAATTGATACATTTTACAAGAAAATGATTCCTCTCTAGTGTGTATTTTTAAAATATTGATTAACACATTTCAGAAGTGTATTGTGACTCTCCAGTGTGTTCGCATATGCTTTTCAAATTCTGAAACCCAGTAAAAATTCTGACCCACACACTTTGCAAGACTATGTTTACTTTCCAGTGTGTATTTGCATGTGTTTCTTTAAAGCTGAATTCTGTGAAAATGTTGATCCACACAGTGCACAAGAATAGGGTTTCTCTCCAGTGTGTGTTCGCATGTGGGCTTTCACATTGCTATTTGTTGAAAATGCTGATCCACACAACTTACAAGAATATGGTTTCTCTCCAGTGTGTGTTCTCATGTGTACTTTCAGATGGCTATTCTGTGAAAATGCTGATCCGCACAACTTACAAGAATATGGTTTCTCTCCAGTGTGTGTTCGCATGTGCATTTTTAAATTGCGTTTCAGTGAAAATTCTGACCCACATATCTCACAAGAATATGGTTTCTCTCCGGTATGTATTTGCATATGTATCGTTAAAATTGAATTCTGTGAAAATGCTGATCCACACAGTGCACAAGAATAGGGTTTCTCCCCAGTGTGTGTTCGCTTGTGTTTCTTTAAATGTGAATTCATTGAAAATGCTGATCCACAAACCTCACAAGAATATGGTTTCACTCCACTGTGTATTTGCATGTGTCCCTTCAATGCTGAATTCCCTGAAAATGATGATCCACACACATCACAAGAATATGGTTTCTCTCCAGTGTGTGTTCTCATGTGTACTTTCAAATGGCTATTCTGTGAAAATGCCAAACCGCACACTTCACAAGAATATGGTTTCTCTCCAGTGTGTATTCGCATGTGCATTTTGAAATTTCCTTTCAATGAAAATGCTGACCCACATACCTCACAAGAATATGGTTTCTCTCCAGTGTGTATTTGCATGTGTCTCATTAAAACTGAATTCTGTGAAAATGCTGATCCACACACTTCACAAGAATAGGGTTTCTCTCCAGTGTGTGTTCGCATGTGTCTTTTTAAACTTGAATTCAGAGAAAATGCCAGACCACACACTTCACAAGAATATGGTTGCTCTCCAGTGTGCATTCGCATGTGCATTTTGAAATTTCCTTTCAGTGAAAATGTTGACCCACATACCTCACAAGAATATGGTTTCTCTCCAGTGTGTATTTGCATGTGTCTCATTAAAACTGAATTCTGTGAAAATGCTGATCCACACACTTCACAAGAATAGGGTTTCTCTCCAGTGTGTGTTCGCATGTGTCTTTTTAAACTTGAATTCAGAGAAAATGCCAAACCACATACCTCACAAGAACATGGTTTCTCCTCAGTGTGTGTTTGCATATGTATTTTTAAAGCTGAATTTATTGAAAATGCTGATTCACACACCTCATAAGAATATGGTTTCCCTTCAGTGTGTATTCACATGTGTTCTCTTAACTTTGACTTCTGTGAAAATGCTGATCCACATAAAGCACATGTGTAAGATTTCTTTTCAATGTGTGTTAGCATGGACATTTAAAAATTTGAATCTTCTGAAAATATCAGCCAATACCCTTTGCAATGTTACTGTTACTCTCGAGTGTGGGATCACATGGACTTATTCTCTTTTTAAGCTGAAGTCTGTTAAAATGGAAATCAATTCACCTCACAAAAATAAGGCTTCTCCTTAGCATGTATTTGCATATGTGTCTTTAAAAAAGAAACCATACAGAATCAAAACTACAAGGGAATAAAGTTTATTTTTGACTGTTTTTGTAAATATCATTTCTTATACCACCCTAAAATGCAAATCAACACATTTCACAAGAATATGGTTTCTTTCTTGATTCTTGTAATGATTACAGTTTCTTCATACAATATTTATATATGGCCATTAGAGAGGTCCATTTGTTCTCCACTGTAATTGATATCTGTAAATGAAAAAGAGATATTATTAATGTAAATTGTATTAAAATAAAATTAACATTGCCCAATAGTAAAGAGTTGAGCAGTGGTAATATTGAGTAATTTTAATCATTGAAAATTTTCATTGCCACTAAAGTTTAAACTCGTTTAAATCACCAATCAGTCTATGGCTTGTCTGAGGACAGAAGCAGAGGTTCAAGATTACAAAGAGACCATCAGATGAACAATTAAGAACTCAGGATTCAGGCAGCATCTAGCTCTGAAAATGATCAACAATGCAGAATGGATTCTCATGAAAATTTAATCAGATCCAAAAATGTCCTTGTAAGCACAGGCTCTTTCCATATATTCTGAATTTATCTAAATTATTCTCAAAATTCTCTACACTAGGGCCATTTTAACATAACTAGGCAACTTATTCCAAAAATATATTACTCTATTAAAAAAAAGTCTAATTGTTTAGTAGATTTAGTTTTTGAGACCTGTCTGGCCAACAGATTACCAGTTCAAGGAGAGATATTGAAAAATGGTGTGCCATATTTAGAAATCCCATTAATTTTTCTAAATGTCTCAATTAAATCCCTCCACATTCTTCTCTCTAGCAAAGTTGTCCAAACCCAAAGACTTTATAACTGAGATCTTATATTCCATTAACTAGCTTGGTTACTTTTCATTGTATGCTCTTCAGTTTTACGATTAATTTCCAGTTCCCATGCCCAAGCCTGAGTACATGAGGTCCAATCAAGTCTTGTATACTCTACTAATAGCATTGAAAGACAATTGATAAAATGATGATTTAAAATTAAAGGAATTATTAAAAAAACACTCCTAAATCATGTTTGTCAGTTATCATTTAGAGTCCCTTGTTATTTAATTTATGATGTAGTTCTTTGCACTTCTCAACATTAAATCTTCATTTCCAAGTTTCTTCCTATTCTGACAAACTATCAAGATCAGCTTGCTAAAAAAGTGTTTCTTTTTTGGATGAAATACAACAGAAAAGTAATTCTTTTAGAGCAGCAATTTTAAACTATCAACACAGGTCTAAGATCAAAGTGGGAAGGGATGGTTATCTTCAAACTAGAAACAGGATGACAGGTAAGACAGTTTTAACAAGAAAAAGCTGATGAGAACTAATGTTCCCTCATTTCATAGTAAGGATGTCAAAATGAACATAATTACTTTTGTCATGCACATTATACTTAGTTTGAACATATAATATAAATTTTGAATCTGTATCAAGGCTTGAGAAAAAGAAAATTAAATTTCCTTATACTTAATTTGAAGTGATATCTCTAATGCTAGTTGTTTACACTTGGAATCTATGCAAAGATTTCACAAAAATGAAAGTTAATTTTCATTATGGTTAGTAAGAACCAATGTTCCCACTAAGTTTTTGTAGTCAGTGGGCACAAAAATCTCATGTTGTACAAATTTGTTATCATATTTGAACCCCTATTTGAACCCCTGCCACCCCCCCAGTGAAAAGTAAACCCTGTTGTCCAGCCCCTCATTTGCCAGAACCTGAGGAGCTACAAAAAAAAATGGGTGATAAATGAGAGAAATCCAGGGAAATGCATTTATGCTATATTCCCAGCTGAATCAGAAAGGGGGTCATATTGTTGGCCTCCTTGTCTTGAGGAAAATGGAGCGTCTGCCAAGGATTAGCCTATGCTTGACCTGTAGCAACTGCTGTGGCTGTACAGCCTGATTCCTGAGCGACAAACTCTCTTGCAGCTTTTGCAGGTGTAGTCTGTGCCTGACTCTGTAGGTGTTGTCACTGTCCTCTGCGCTCTCTCCACCGGTCCTCTCTTCTCTTCTAGCTCATCTGAATACATGTCTTGATGGCAGATCTCCATCTGCTACCATCTGCAACCACCCAGCCTGCCGGTTCAACGTTGCCTGCCTTCAGGTCACGTTTACAAACATCTATGTAACGATGAACAGGCCTTCCTGTGAGTCTGGAACCAGTGACAAGCTCACCATACATCTTTGGGTATTCATCCATCCTGCATGCAACTGACATGACCGAGCACCTTTGGCTTTGCCAGAATGTTCTTGTTTGGGACGCAGACCTTCCAGGTGATGTCCAGAATCCTTCTGAGACAGTGTAGGTGGGAAGCATTCAGTCTGTATTCCTGAAGAGTACAGTAAAGTAATGTGCTAAGCACATAGGCCTGGTATGCCCTCATCTTGTGGTCAGCATTGGGTTGTCCCAGACATAGGTGGACCATTGCTGTTACTGCCTTTCCGATCCGGGAGTTCAGTGAGAGGAGGTTGCAGATGGTGGAGCCAAGATAACTGAAGTCCTCAACCACCTCAAGGGTGTGGTCTCTGATGGAGATGCTGTGGATGTTCCTGATACCTTGAGCCATGATGTTTGTCTTCTTGAGACTAATAGCCAGACTGAACTCACTTGCATGCGCATGCGAAGCAGCTGATGAGTCGCTGTAAAGCTTCTTCAGTGTGAGCAGTCAGGACAGCGTCATCTGCAAGTAGTATCTCCAATATTAATATTTTCTGCCAGGAGGTTAGCTAAGTTGAAGAGGTTACTATTGTTTTTGGTGTGGAGGTATTATACGCCATCTTCAGACTGGCTGAAAGCATAAGACATCAGTAAGGGGAAGATGCTGAAAAGTGTTGGAGCAAGTACACCCCCCTGTTCCTGATTGGGAATGGATCTGAGGAAGAGCCATCATACTGGATGACACCCTGCATGTCTTCAAGAGAGGATATAATCATCCCCAGGAGCTTTGAAGGGCACCCAATCTTCTGCAGCAGAGTAAACAGTCCTGTTCTGCTGACCAAGTCAAAAGCTTTGGTCAGGTCAATGAAGGTGATGTATAGTGGTTGCCTTTGCTTCCGGCACTTCTCCTGCAGCTGCCTTAGTGAAAAGATCACGTCTATTGTTGATCTTCCCATCCTGAATCCACACTGTGCTTCAGGGTAAACTCGTTCTGCAAGTGACCACAGCCTGTTCAGTACCACATGGGCAAAGGCCTTCCCAACAATGCTGTGGAGGGATATTCCACAGTAGTTATTGCAGTCACCTTTGTTCTTGTAAAGCGTGATGTTAGTGTCATGCATGTCCTGTGGTACTGTCCCTTCCTCCCAGCACTGCAGCAGGAGCTTGTGTAAGTGATTGAGGAGAGCACTCTTCTTGCCAGTCCTGATGATCCCCGGGGGAATGAATGCCATCATATCCTGGGGCCTTGACGCGAGCAAGTTAGTCAATGGCTTTTTTAGCTCCTCCATATAGAGTGGAGCATTGAGCTCGTCTGTGACTGACAGGAGGTTGTTATTCTCAACTGCCATATCCGTAACAACGTTCTGTCTATTAGAATTCCTATTAATGCTCCACCCATCTCTCCATCTATTTGCCTCGGTCAGTTATGACTACTCCTGTGACAGACTTTAGGGGCAAAATCTTGATGGTTCTTAAGCCGAAAGGGGTGGGGGAGGCTCATATATGCTATCAAATACAGTAACTTTCCTTATGCTTAGTTTGAACATCCAAGCGATCTGTACCATGCTTTTTATTTAGCATCAAGGATGGAAATCGGGGTGTATGCAGGGGTACAGCATATACCTACTTCTCCATTTAAAGGATTTTTGTATGTTCAATGTCTACTAATGGAGGAATTACCATATATCCCCAAACCAGGATGTGAAAAAGCATGGTAACACAGTAACGCTGCCACGAGACACACCTGCTCAAAGGGAGGCACAAAAGAATCAAAACAACAAGTGATAAGAGAGTGCAGAGATCTAAATCAAAGGTTGCTGTCTTTGATTGAGAGGACTCAAGACAAAAACTCATACAAACAAACACACTAACTGCACCATTGCCTGCAGAAGCAAAACAAAAAAGTAGGCTTAAAGATGAACAGGACAAAGACAAAGGTAATGTTCAATGATAAAGTCCCCAAAAAGGCCATAAATATAGGAGAGACTCTAGAAGAGGTCGATGAATACATCTACCTAGGACAGGTAATAAAGCTAGAGAAAGACCATGACTATGAAATAAAATGCATAACAATAGGTTGGAAAGCATTTGGTATGAATAGAGACATTCTGAAAAGCACCTTGCCAATATGCCTAAAGCATAAGGTATATAACGGCTGCATAATACCAGCCATGACTTATGGATGCGAAACATGGAAACTAACCAAATGAGCTGAAAACCAACTTAGAATAGCACAGAGAGCCATAGAAAGAGCAATGCTAGGAATAACTTTAAGAGATGGGAAAAAATCAACATGATCAGAGGTAAGACTAGAGTGAAGGATATTATACAACTAATTAAGACAGTAAACAAAGTAGGAAAAGTCCAGACACAAAATGGAGGGACGAGGTAGAAAGGTTTGCCAGCAAGACGTGGCAGAGATTAGCACAAGATAGATCGTCATGGAAGGAGATGGGAAAGGCCTTTGTCCAGCAGTGGACTTATAACGGCAGCTGCTGATGATTATTTAATAACAACATTTTTTCAAACTTGAAAAAATAAAATATAACTTCTCCATGAAACGACAAATCAGCTAGAAAATCTTTATAAAAAGACGAAAATATTAAGACGAATGTTGAGATTCAGTTTAGCTAACAATTGATATTTCTGTAGGAAAATGTATTTTCCCCTATAGTTTGAAAAGAAGTAACTTTCAAAGTGAAAGTCAGTTAATTGGCTCTGAAGTGAGGGTTCGATTTAAAAATGTACGTATAATGATTAACTGGACCCTTATTTTGTGTCCGTCTTTCTGACAGCAGGTATTCTATATTTACAATTACGAGTGAAAGACGGAAGAAATGAAGGTTAGATGGGAAAAAATCAGCCTCAAAAATTTTATAAAAAGGGAGAAAGAATTCAGACGAATGATAAGATTCGGTTTAGTGTATTTGTATAGGAAAATAAATGTATGTTTTCTAAACAGTTTCACTGAATTTGAAGGAAAATGTTTGAACAGCTTTCACTGAATTTGACCTTCATTTCTTCCAGAAGAAACGAAGGTCAGTTTCATAAAACGACAAAAATAGGAAAATGTTAAGATATCAAAATTAAAAAATAATGAATTCTTACCTGGATTCTGTTTAAATATTTAAAAATGTTTCAGATGCAAAGATGATTATTCAGGATTCATAAAACAAAATTATCAAATTATTTTGGAAAAGTATTTCGACTGATGCGAGAACAAAGGAAATGGCAAAACGGTGTTCAACATAATTTCGTTCCTTGAGTTAGAATATCCACAGTTTACAACATTTCATTTGCATTTTGTTCATGAGAGGAAAGATCCAAAAACTTAAATCTTTTTAAATATTAGATCAGGAACATAATTCTGGGAAGGTGTTAAAAAATAAAACTTTTAAAATCTGTATCGAAATCATGAGTCAGTTGAAAATAAAATGATATAGAGACGGCGCGCAAATATAGACATCGCCATAATATTTATTTGAATGAATCCACCGATATAATTCTTTGAAATATTAATTGCGTCTTTCGTTAATGTTAACTTTAATTGCAATCATCAAAGAAATTAAACTAAAAGGGTCTTTTTCGTTAGTCCCCATCAAAAGCTTTAAAATATTAGTTGAGGCTTTTCCACATCAAAAGATAACGTCCATTGTTTTCAAATATGGAGGCCTAAAATGAAAGAAACAAATAAATGTAGGGTATTTTCTATAGTTTTGAGAAGGGTCATTAATATTGAAATGGTTCTTCGGACGGTTGAACTCCTTCTTGTTATTTGTGTTATAAACACGACGTTTCGGCCGATCCATTCTTCGGCCTTCTTCAGGTGTAAAATCCGAGTGTGACACTCGGATTTTACACCTGAAGAAGGACAAATAACAAGAAGGAGTTCAACCGTCGAAGAACTATTTCAACAAAATGTAGGGTAGTTATGTTTGATGCAGGGTTGCCAGATGGAGACATTTCTGGTCAAAAACACGCAAAAAATGGCCAAATGTAAAAATTGTTTCTCTACCTTCATATAGGTTTTAATGACAGCTGAATAGGGTCATGAAACCCTATGCACTCCTATTTTAAGGCAGACACGGT
>VCCN01006563.1:285542-304126 GCA_006491835.1 Architeuthis dux
ACAGTTTATATGCATTAAACTATGAGCCCCATTTTAATACAAATGTACTCAGGGCTGACCCTAGGGTTCTGTCAATTTATCTATTTTATATGAAACATAATAAGGCAAAATTTGAAAAAGGTTTTTTTATACCTTTTATCAGAATTATGGAAAAAGATTTTAATTTCATAAGGTATGAGAATAAATTGGATAAAAGATTGAATTTGAATATTATTTTTTTAGATGCGCTAGCATTTCTAGCAGCAATTGCTGTCACTGACAGACATATCAAAATAGTTACTTGCTCAGTGTTGACAATTTAGATGTTTTTGGTTGTGTCTAGATGTCAGAAAAATGCTATTTAGTTGATTTTTAATAAAAAGGTAATATTTTCCTATAAGAAATATTTTTAATGAATTAAGTAATATTTTAATAAAATAAATGTTGGGGATTAAAGTCACATTTAATTTATTAATAATATACAATATGTTTTCTAGATTTTAGATATATATCTGGAGAATATGTTTGTAGGTGTTTTGACTAAAATTTAGATGTAAACTTGAAAATAATGTTGGCAACACTGCCACTTGCTAGATCTTCACACAAGAACTAGTGCATCTATGGTCTGACTTTCAGGCTTGTTTCAAATGAGAAGAAAACTCAAAATGTCCTTTAAATCTTTTATTGAAAATAAAATATAGAAAAGAACGATTTAAAATGTACAAATACAGGTCTGGTTAGTCATTCAATAGAAACTGTCACATGACCAATGTTTTTTGGCAGCATGTTATGTTGGGGGTGATCAATTAAAAAATTGTAAAAGTGGTGACCAATAAATGAGTTATTTCACTCACCTTTAGTTGGGCAGTGATCACTAAAACCAAATTTTCAAAAAACAAGCATGAATGCTGCCTGGCACAAACTGAGGGACCAATTCATCATCGCCTTCAAAATAAAACTACCATTGTGGCAATGTCAACTGGAGAAATCAAACTATGCACATTTCCCCAATTTTCAGGAGGCTCAACCAACAGACTCCAAGTATTTATCAATGTTTTACGTCACTTGAGAAACGAGTTCTATTCCCACTTTACTGACATTCAAGCTGTTTGCCAATCCTTTTGATGTGGAAGTTGATACCATGGCAGGAAATTTGCAAATGGAACTCATCGAGTTGCAGTGCAATGATGTATTAAGATCCAAATTCCATGCAGAGGGTGTTATCTATATTAGATTTTTACAGGCAATATAGCTTTTAATCAAACCAAATTTGGCAGTCCATGCTAAGAAAATGGCATCAATTTTTGGTAGTACATATATGTGCGAACGATTCATTGAAAATGAAACATACAAAGAGCCGGTTGAGAACACAACTGACTGAGGCCCAATAGAAGTTGTCCTGCATCTTATCTCATCCAGCTTGTTGCCTAATTCTGAAAGGCTTTCAAGTGACAAGCAGCATCAAGTTTCCCATGAATTGCTTATAATAATAAACAATGCTCATTTCTCATAATGTTTATTATTATATTATTACCTGCATTTATTAGTGAAACTAACTAAACATTGTTCATAGTTCAATATTTTTAACTAGCATAGTACCCATCTAAAAAAGACAGGATTATTTACATAAATAAACATAGATAAATTATACACATATATATTTTAGTATAAATGTATTTATTGCAAACAAAATGAGGATTGTATTTTCTTTTAATCTAAAAAAATTGAAGCAAAAATTATTTGGACGATGAGGCAGGAAACTGACTTATGGAAAGAAAAAAGCAGTGAGGCAGGGGACCCGAGAAAAAAGAATCAGAGAATTTAGGTCAAGTTGTTGTCTTTCAACAACTTGACCTAAAGATTTGCCTTTTTTTTAGTTTTGTACTGGCTAGGTGTTTCTGCCTTATTATTTTTCTCATTCATCGACTTGCCTTTTTCTGGTTTTGTACTTGTTATTTTTCTCGTCATTGACTTGCCTTTTTAAAAATTTTGTACTGCCTTATTTTTCTCGTTCCTTGGCATGCCTTTTTTTAGTTTGATTTTACCCAAGGTTGTGATCTTTTCAACCGGATCCATCTAGACAATCTTTCAGCTGTGTCTGTTTTTTAATGCCCTCCTCTTTGTAGACCCCAACAATGCCAATTTTTGCGAGTGCCTTGCAAAACCTATGCATCCCATCTTGATTGGTTTGTAATATGTGCTCCATCCATTTCTCTGACAAAGCTCAACTAGTTGTCGGTATTTGTCATGCTTTTTTTGTTGGCTAGTACCATGAATTCTTCCCAAGACACAGTCAGTTCCCACATTATCAACTGTTTGGTACTGTTGAAGTATATTAGTAAGTCTGGGTGGAGTGATGTTTCTGTGATGTGTTCGGGAACTTTAACTGAGTACGTAGGTCCGCTCTTAACTGCCAATCGGGTGCAGATGATAGTAGGCCTGTTTTCTCTGTGTCTGTTTCTCTCCTCCGGCTCTGATAAATTCTATCTGATATGCCCCCCTAGTTGGTATTTGCTGGTATGGATGGTCGTAGCAGCTGCGTCTGCTATCACCTTGAGTACTTGGTCATGGCACCATCTCTACCGACTGTCGCCCAAGGCTTTTTGGCAGCTATTAATGAGGTGCTGCAATGAGCCATTTCCAACGCACAGTGGGCATGAGGGGACATCGCTCTTTACACCATCTGGACAAGGAATCGGACTCGGCTGAAGTCAGATCACCAGCAGACCCTTCACTGCTCAATGCCTTGCCACCTTGTCTATGCTCCCTGCTCGCTTAACCTGACCATTTTTCACATACGTTCCTCTTCAGCGCCTGCCTGCACTTCTTCCTGGATCAGTTAGCACCTCTCCCTGCCCTTTGCCTTGCTTATTATGGGGGCTTGGAAAGTAGCCTAGGCCTGCATGACCCTTTGCTACTGTCCCTACTAGCGTCTTCTGCCTTAGTCTTTCCTGCGCCACGTTCAGTTCCCTGGTAGCACTCCACTTCTTTCCAGTGCAAATCTCTATCCCTGTTGCTGCCACTTTGGGGTTCCTGGATTCACTGTAGGGCCACCCTTGTTCGAGTTACTATAAACTCTTCTTTGAGACTGCTGAAAGGAAGTTGTAGTACATTTGTGGTGCCGTATAGATCTGCACTACTTAGGCTCTTTGGCAACCCAGCCATCTTCGGAAGTGTCTGCTGATCTTTTGCTCCAATGCTTCCACAGTTGTTATTGGGACTTTGTATAGGAGTAAGGGTCACAACGCCCGGAGTAGCAAGGTGTGCTGGTAAATCCAGGCTTTGAACCTGCCTGGTAACCCCGATTTATTGACTTTGTTCAGCCATCCTTCAAGGTCGCTGATCATTTGGTGGATAGTAGCATTGTCCTTCATGCTACTGTCAAAGATTTTGCCCAAGCTTTTGACGGGCTTGTCTTTTAGAGTTGGGATTGTCCCGGAGATTGTAAATCAGAACATTTTGATGACTTTGCCCTTTTTTATCACTAGAGACCTCAATTTAGTTAGCTTGAAGCTCATCCTGGCCCATGTCATGAGATCCTCGATTCCTCTTATTAGCCATCTGCTACCAGGGACTGATGGTGTTGTTATGGTTAGGTCATCCAAGTACGCCCTAATTGGTGGTTGACGAACTCCTGACCTTGACATGAGACTTTGGCACTCAACCTCTGCACCTTTAACAACATGTTCATGGCCAAGGCAAAGAGGGCAGTGCACTCGGTGATTATCTCTCTCTCCAGTCTGTGCCAGTCGGATTTGGTGGATCCAGAGGCAACTCTCATCTAGAAGTCATTATAGTAGTCCAGGATGAGGTCACTTATTACGCAGGGGACATTGTGCCTTCTCAAGGCCACTTCTACGAGCTTGTGAGAAATTGAACCATAAGCGTTGGCGATATCCCATCACAGGACTACCAACTCACCCTTGTTCTCCTTTGCTTCCCTCATGAGCTGTGTTAGGACACCTGTGATTCTGACAAACCCGCCCTTCTGGACTGATGTGTCTATGTAGTTGCGGCCTCAATATGATGCTGAAGAAGATCTTGCCCTTAGTTTCAAGTAGCAATATGATTCTGAATTGATCTATCGTTTTGGAATCTCCATTGGTTGGTAACTCCACCAGATTACTCTTAAGACCTTCCAAAGTATCTGGGCATCACTTCTATACCACATATGGAACCCTGCTAGGTCCAGGTGCTGACACTGATCTTGTTACTTCCTGTACCGCCTTCCAGGTGAGAATCCTTGTATCAAACTGTATCGTCGGGGGATTTTGTTTTAACAGGAGCTCATTTTAGCCGAGTTCCTCATCTTTTGCTGGATCCTTCAGGGTGTTGTGAAGAAAGGTGTCAACTTCTTCCTGTGTGCAGTGTAAATGGCCACTCCATTTATCACTGAGATGAAATAGGCCCGCTTCCTTGCCCTCTCCTTTCTTCTTCTCTTATGTCACTCTGCTCTGCATATGTTTTTTAATTTGCCCCTCAATATGCCCCGGAGTTCAGCTAGAGGTTTACGTTACTCCATGCTGGACATTTTGAATTGTTTCTTTAGGAACCTCAATTCCTTCCTTAACCCTATGGTTCGTGTTGTAGAGCTTCTTGGGCTGCCTTGGATCGGAGTATCCAAACCTTTCTGACGCCAGGCTGATCATTATGGTTGTCATTGCTTCCAACCGTCTATGTTGCCTCCTGCTGCTGACCGAAGTAATGACATATGTCTTCATCAAACTCCTGAAAATTTGCCCTTGTTGTGAGCTGGGGTTCAGTGGGTAGGTGCATGGAGGGACTGGGCTTTGTGGGGTGACTACTGGCCCTGCACCTCCTTGGTTTACCAGTGCGTAGACCTGTACACTGCTCCTGACTTCCCTTTTCCTAGCATTTCATGGATTTTAAGGCCATGCAGATTCTTGCATTCCTTTCCGAATATGCATCAACGGTCATTACCTTTGGGTCTGTCCTAATGAGGATCTCATTCTCCCCCACCCTCAGGATCCCCTGGGGGTGTTTGTCGGTAAGGCTACTATATTTACTAAAGCAACTAAAATTAAGATGACACAAAATACTAGTCAATAATTAGTAATGGATTCTTGCAGTGGTTCCCAACCTTTTCATAGTCATTCCCCACTTTTGTCAATAACATTACTAGTTTTACCCCCTCCAATTTAAGTAAGTTGGAACAAAGATTAATTATTTCATTTTGCACATTAAACTGCTTTAAAATAAGAATTTGTTTAATTTTATAATTGTAAAGCTGCTGCTATGTATTTGTTACACAAAGTAAGCAAGCCAAAATAATTAGGAACACATCATTTCAAATTTCAATTAGAATTCTATTGTAACTGATGTACACATCAATGTGATCACTGTTTTTTGTTTGCTACTACCTCTTTTATGAAGTTAATAAAACCAATTAAACAACAAAAATCTAACCTATAACTGAATTTTAAATAAATTTAATGAACAAACACTGGTCAGGAAAATCTGTGGTAGTTATACTCCATCTTGCATCACACATCCCCACTACCCTTAAACCAAAAACATTCACCAACACTTTTACCTAATAGCCTTATTCCCCTTTTCTCTCCTCAGTTGGGAACCACTGGTTTAGAGATGATGAATTAGTACTTTTACTTCAAACATAAAATATTTTCATTTTCTTTAAACACAAAAAGAAATTTAAGGTATGGTGACTCTCCAGTGTGTGTTTGTATATGGTTTTTAAATTTTGAACCCAATGAAATTCTTACCCATACACTTTACAAACTATGGTTTCTTGCCAGTGTGTGTTCGAATGTGTACTTTCAAACTGCTATTCAGTGAAAATGCTAATCCACACACCACACAAGAATATGGTTTCTCACCAGTGTGTGTTCGAATGTGTACTTTCAAACTGCTATTCATTGAAAATGCTAATCCACACACCTCACAGGAATATGGTTTTTCACCAGTGTGTGTTCGCATGTGTACTATCAAACTGCCATTCCGTGAAAATGCTGATCCACACACCTCACAAGAATATGGTTTCTCATCAGTGTGTGTTTGAATGTGTACTATCAAACTGCTATTCAGTGAAAATGCTAATCCACATACCTCACAAGAATATGGTTTCTCACCAGTGTGTGTTCGCTTGTGTACTATCAAAGTGCTATTCCGTGAAAATGCTAATCCACACACCTCACAAGAATATGGTTTCTCACCAGTGTGTGTTCGCATGTGTGTTTTTAAATGTGAATTCCGTGAAAATGCTGATCCACACACCTCACAAGAATATGGTTTTTCACCAGTATGTGTTCGCACATGTCTCCTTAAATCTGAATTGTCTGAAAATGCTGATCCACACAGCTCACAAGAATAAGGTTTCTCTCTAGTGTGTGTTCGTATATGTTTCTTAAAAGCTGAATTGACTGAAAATGCTGATCCACACACCCCACAAGAATATGGTTTCTTGCCAGTGTGTTTTCGCTTGTGTAATATCAAACTGCTCTTCAGAGAAAATGCTAATCCACACACTGCACAAGAATATGGTTTCTCACCAGTGTGTGTTTGCACATGTCTCTTAAAAGCTGAATTGTCTGTAAATGTTGATCCGCACAGCTCACAAGAATATGGTTTCTCAGCAGTGTGTGTTCGAACGTGTACTTTCAAACAGCTATTCATTGAAAATGCTAATCCACACACCTTACAAGCATATGGTTTCTTACCAGTATGTATTCGCATGTGTCCTCTTAAATGTGAATTGTCTGAAAATGCTGATCCACACACTTCACAAGAATATGGTTTCTCACCAGTGTGGGTTCGCTTGTGTACTATCAAAGTGCTATTCCGTGAAAATGCTAATCCACACAACTCACAAGAATAAGGTTTCTCGCCAGTGTGTGTTCGCTTGTGTACTATCAAAGTGCTATTCCGTGAAAAAGCTGATCCACATATTTCACAAGAATATGGTTTCTCACCAGTGTGTGTTCGAATGTGTACTTTCAAACTGCTATTCATTGAAAATGCTAATCCACACACCTCACAAGAATATGGTTTCTCACCAGTGTGTGTTCGCATGTGTCCTTTTAAATATGAATTGTCTGAAAATGCTAATCCACACACCTCACAAGAATATGGTTTCTCGCCAGTGTGTGTTCGCTTGTGTACTGTCAAAGTGCTATTCCGTGTAAATGCTAATCCACACACTTTACAAGAATATGGTTTTTCACCAGTGTGTATTCGCATGTGTGTTTTTAAATGTGAATTCCGTGAAAATGCTGATCCACACACCTCACAGGAATAAGGTTTCTCGCCAGTGTGTGTTTGTATGTGTTCTTTTAATTTTGACTGGTATGAAAATGTTGAGGCACATACCACACACGTGTGAGATTTCTCTGCTGTGTGTGTCTGCATGGACATTTTTAAATATCAGCCTAAACACATTGCAATGTTAATGTTACTCTCCAGGATTGAATTGCATGTGTGTGTTCTTTTTTATGTTGAATACTGTATTTTCATGTGTTTAAAAAAAAAAAGAAACTGTACAAAATCAAAACTGTATGGGAATATCATTCATTTTCAACATGCTTTTATAAATACCATTTCTTATAAACACCCTTCGATGCAAATCAACAGATTTCATAAGAATATGATTTCTTTCCTTCTTCTTGTATTCAACATTACTGTTTCTTCATACAATATTTATGTATGGCCATTCAAGAGGTTCATTTGTTCTTCACTGCAACTGATATCTGTGAATGAAAAACAGGTATTATTAATGTAAATATGTATTATTTACAATTATCAATATAAAGTGAATGAACAATACAGAAATTGTGTAGATTGATTAAGGAATCCTAATAAACCAATCAAATGCAAAAATCACTTGAAAGACTCATGAATTGAAAAAAGAGAAATTGTGTCAATTAATTGAAAAACTCATGAGTTGCATATAGATTTATGCCATGTTTTCTAAAGTGGTTTTCTGTTCTGATTATACAAATTTGTCATCTGAAATACTCAAATTGTTTAACACAAGGTAGGTATCACCACTGGTTCTGACATCAAATAAAAATGATTCTTGGAAAACAAAAAACAGCACCAGAATTAAAGTTTTAAAAACTCTGTTTATGTTGTTCAATACACAATGTTCTTCATCAAAATGAACATTTTAAAACTATGAAGGTAAAAAATCTCTTATCAATTTGTTAAAAGGATTCTGAAGAAAAAAAAGTTAAAAGCTGCTTGATTGAATTGCTAAAGATAATTACAGGAAGCCATCAAAACCCATAGACGCGGTATGTTCAGCAAAGGTGTCCAGATCTTGCAAGACAAGGCAGCAGTATGTAAGCACGCTCCTGTGAATATAAAATTCTTCCACCCCCCCCTATTCACCTGATTTAGCACCATCTGATTTCCACCTCTTCCTCTTCATCAATTTAATTTGAAAGGCAGGTATTTCCAGGATGACAACACACTGATTAATGAGGTGTAGTCCTGGCTGCAGTCCCAACCTGCAGAGTTCTACAAGAAAGGTCTCCACAACTGCATCAAAAGATTGGAGAAGTGTGTAACTCTGGGTGGAAGCTATGTGGAGAAGGATTAATCAATGTGCCTAATTTCCGTGTCTCTCCATATACTGGAAATTGGTCAGGACAAATCTTTAAGGAACGCTTCATGTAATCTCCCATGCTAGTTGTCTACACTTGAAATCTGTATAAAGGTTTCACAAAAAAGTTAACTTTTATTAAGGTTAGTTAAAATATACTAGTGATATGTGCCTTGCTAGTGGTCTAAACTTGAAATCTTATTATAATTCACCAAATGTATGTCCGTCCGTAACATCCTACTGCAGAAACCATACAACATATCCCCATGAAATGTTCTGTGTACTAATGGGACCCTGGAGGAGAGTTTTAGCAAGTTCTGCTTTACTTAGTTTTTGAAAATTCTCCCTAAGATAAGTTTTTAGTGGGGGTGGGGGTATTTACAATGTAAGTTTATGCTTGAATCGATGCTTACTAGGTGTCAAGCTGTTGCTTTCTACAGTGCATGAACCTTTTTTCTTTTGTGGGGTCAAAAGTGAGGGGAATCTTTTTTCCCTTTGTGGTGTCAAATATAAGGAGAATATTTCCTGTGTACTAATGGACCCCCAGACATGTTTTAAGCAAGTCAGTTTTTGAAATTTGAAGTATAATGCTAAAATGGACCCTTACTTTGTGCCTGCCAACAAAACTCTATTGTGGGGTCTGCATTCAGACACACACATCAATAAAAAGATCTGATTTCCCTCTATCTATCTGACCTCTTACCTGGCGTAGACGGGTACTTCATCTAGTCTATGTAAAAGCTTAGCAAAAAAGAAAGTGATCTTTCATTATGCACAGTTAGAACATTCTAGTGATAATAAATTTTCTTTTCAGCTTTTGAGTGCAAATATTCTCTACAATATGCAGGCACTGAACTAAGTACAACTCTCTGTTGAGGTGAAGAAGAGAAAGCTTTCAATTGATAATTTGTGTCTTCTTTGCCAGACTGAATCATCAGAAACATTTATACAGAATCCATCAGACAGTAGTTATGATAAACGTGTGCAATGTGTTATATATCATTCTGTTTGGGGTGATGAAACGTTTGTGATAAGCTACAAAACAAAGAACATGAAGAGGAAAAGAATGAAGAGCCAGGTCCTTCACCACAACACAAGATTGTAGTTACACATGCCCATGTACCAGTTTATGACAAATCCAAATGTTTCTTCTGTGATCATTGATACATGATGCAAAACTAACTGATCTGTCATGGTTACTATTATGAAAGAAGTTCATTTCAGAAGAAGATACGTAATTAATGAAGAAAGAAATGGATATAGATACATCATCTCCAACGTTGTCTTTAACAGGTGAAACAAAACTAGTGATGAAATGTCCATGTTATCTTTGATTGTTGCATTACCTACAGATCATTCGGTTCGGCTTACCTTTATGAAATATTTGGAAAAAATCAATTCCTGTGTAGTTGGATCTGACAGTAAAGTAGTAGTGACTGTAGACATGGCATTGTATAAACCTCTCAAGCTTCCAAGGAAAAGGGGTATTAAAACCGGGTTAACTGCACATTATCATTGCCCAATTATGTACCATTGGAGACTTTATTTGTTAAAGCGGTATTCCGGGACTGTGGAAAGTAATCTGTATGGCACAGCTACAGCTCAATAGATCATAAAAGGTAAACATGTTCATAGAGGCTTAGACGGTCATATTACAACTCTATCTGCTCTTATGATGCTATTATTTGATGAGCTTAGTCAACAAAATTAAAATGTTTTGGATCATATAGTTAACGCATGTTTCAAATGTTCAGAATACTTTAAACAAAGGAGAAGAAATTGACATAAAGGAAGCTCATTTCAGACTGCTATATAATATGGAAAATCAAGAGATTCTAGGAAAACTATGTCAGTTTTGTGATGGACGGAACAAACATGGGCCAGTATTCAAATTCACAAGTACCTACATGGATATGGTGGAAACGATCATCGTGCTCGTTGTGAAAGCTGTAAGAACAAAAGGATGAAAATGCAAGGAGGATTGACAGGAATAACTCTCAACAAGGCGGCCAGGACAAGATTCTTTCTAGCAGATGTAGAACTGACCCGTATTTCTTGGGAAACTGAAAGATTGTCAGGGGTGCATTCAATAAACCATTTCCTCTTTGAAACTGGGGAAACGACAAGATAAGAATGTAATACTTTTAAAAATGGCTTTGGATCTACAATTCTTTTGCTTGCAAAAACATTCAATACACCTGGTCACTCAACAAGTTTTTCCTGCAGAAGTAGAACATGATATAGGAAGAGTCAAAGTGTGCTGGTGAGCAAAAGTTCTTAGATTTTGTGAAAGAACATATTGAGATAAACTCTAAAACATTTTGGTTACCTATGAAGAAGTTGAAGCTAAAAAGTTGCAAATCAGCTGCCAAAAAGGTAAAAGTAAACATAGAAGGGTAAGTAATTAAAATGAAGTCCAATATTTCTCTATTTTCAAGACTGGTGATAGCTTCCAGATCAAGACCTGATGTAGACATGAAACTATGTTTAAGTATGAATTTTCCACAGTTCCCAAATCACTTTTTGTTCCAGATAGAAGCATGCATCATTGTTTGGCTAAATATAAACTTGCAGAGATTTTAGAAAATCTTCCCCAAAACATGTTTACTGATAAAGAGAATACTTGCAGTAGTGATTCAATTCAAATTAGTCCAGGATCAGTAATATCTGCCACTAAGATGGTTGCAATTGTCAATGATATGGCACAATTGCACACCATTACTAAACCAACTTCAGTAAAAACATGCCATGATTTTGGGCTATTTTTCAGCAACTTCGGGCTATTTTCAGCAACTTTATGGCTGATAAATACAAAACTTACACAGAAATTCATCTTATATTTACATAAGTAATACTACACTGAGAAAATTGCTGTCACATGAGAAAAAAAGACCAAATTTCTTGCAGATTATTTTATTAAATATTGTACTGAACACAAAAAGATTTTTGTTGTTAGTTGGCAGGAAAATGCAGCAGCTACACACACTGATGTTACAAAGTTGAAAACTACACTTGAAGAAGAAGCAGATACTAAAATAATTCTGCATGGTGTTTTTGTGGCTCAAAAAGGAACTAAAACATTGCATATGTTTTCTCCTGATTCCGACATCATGATCCTAGCTCTCAAGAGATATCCTCTTCTTCCACTAGATACAGGAGTTTTTCTTGGACCAGGGATGAAGTGATTTTTAACTCTAAGGCCAATTTATGATGCCCTGGGCCCTTTAAAACCCTCTGCATTGCCAGGACTGCATTCATTGTCAGGATGTGACACTACTGGTTCCTTTGCAAATGATGGCAAAAAGACTTGGTGGAAAGCTTTTGAATCAACCACTGATGATGTTGAGTCCTTAGCTGATCTTGGTAAAACACCAAATGTTTCACATGAAAGGATGGCCACCTTAGAAAAGTTTATTTGCCAACGATATATCCACTACCAATGTTGTTGGCACATAGGTGATGAAAGATGGTGGCTTTTCACTAAAAACAGTTCCATGATGAACATTTACAATTGAAACCTAGATTTTATAATGTTAACCACCCTCTTGTGGGGGTCTCTTTCATACTTATCATTGCTAAAAATGTATATGTACATACATATGAATATATTAGTGATATCTCCTGTATATCTAATCAATATAAAGGTTTCACAAAAAAGAAAGTTAATTATCATTGCTTACTTTGAAAATACGAGTCATATCCATAACTAAATGGAATTAAAAACCTGGCTTTTGTTGATTAAAAATAACAACAATTAGAACATCTGTTTGGTATGTCATCTGTTTCCGTTGTACCTTGACGAATTCATGGTGTGCAATCTGATGAAGAACAAAAGACTGGCTTTTAATTTCATTATAGCATTAATTTCTGAGGAACATGTTTGATTATATTTTTTATTAACAAATTATACCTTTTGGAGCCTTTGTATGCTGGTTTAGTGGTTAAACACTGCCATAGGTTTATGTACGTCACATCAAGGATTACTAATTAGTAATTACTCATCTAGCAAAATTATTCCCAAAACGTATTTCATACTTTTGGAATTTTCAATTATCCAACATCAATATTTAATAGTAGGTATTTCTGTGCACTTGACACCCCATTTTAAAACGTAAATTAAAATTTAAAAACTGTTGTTTGTAAGTTTTTTCTTGTTTTTGTTAGAAAGAATAAAGTCCAAATATGTGTCCGGAAAAAAGAAAAAAAAACTTCAACGTAGAATTGTGCTCTTAAAAGTCACTTTAAAGTTTTAAACTAAAATTTCCGCCAATTTTGTTGACCTTTTTGGAAATTTAAAAAAAATTTGAATTCTGTAATTTAAAATTTAAAAAAAAAAAAATCAAGAATTCTTCCGATGTTTTTTCAAAATTAGATATACTTAGTTTCATCATTACTAAACAATCCATAACCGAATAATTACCATTTTCCATTTAAAAAATACATAAAAACCTCTTTTTTTTCACGTTGGGGAGGGAGGAGGGGTCAAATATCTGTCAACACCTTCCGTTTGCCGCCAGAGATAAAGACTCTTGACACGCGCAGATAAGCTAATTACATATTATGGAAGTCGCTATATGTCAATAAGGAGAGAGCTGACTGAGATTATGACAGCAGTTGTGTCCTCTTTTGTTGACATGAAAATTTACGTTTATGCCATCCATAGAAAGATCTCGGCCAATTAAACCACAACAAAAATAATAATTTTTAAAAAATCTCCCTTGGTTTATTTTTCACATATCTTTACTTACCCTTTCACAGTACATCACGTGAGAACAGATTTTAACTGATCATAACAGAAACAGAATTAAAAAATTAAATTTTTCAAAACAGTAAAAACTTAAAAATTCTCTATAAAAAAGATTTTAATGCTAAGATTATTTCTCTTTTCATGAACAATACCGATAAATCATATTTTACCAAATAAATGCAAAATATTGGCAATTAGAGCAGTATTTTTTATTTTTGTTCGCATTTTTAAATAATTTAAATTAACATATTTTTACGGAAACTACTATTTAGCTTTTTCAAAAACAGAAGCAGAATTTATATGTTCATGGGCTTGACTTTTGACTTAGTAATGTGAAAATATCGGACAGATCTTGTGAAAATCAATCAAATTTTTAAGATGAGTGTTTTTTAATCACAATGAAAAAATATTTGTTTCCCGAAATTTGGAATAAAAATTGATTTTTTTAAAAATTCATCCTTTATTCGATAAGTTTTGAAAGTTTTATTAAAATCAAATCGGTAGTTGCTGAATAATAAATTATTAATATCTAGGTGTTTTTTTGATCGTTGAAAGGGGAGAAAATTTACTACTAATTAGTACGGAACATCTTTTGTTTACTTTTTCGCGCAGATTTACACTATTTTGATTCAATGATATCTCCCGTTTTATAAGGTGTACACAAATAATTTTTATCTCATATTTCGCTAATCTTTCAACTTAATAATGACATTAACATTTTTCAACGAAAACATTTAAGTTTTATATGATTTTGACGTTTATTTATATCAAGGTGTCAATTTTCAGTATTCCCCGCAGAAATACCTATTTAATAGCAACATTTTTCAAGGTAGACAAACTTGAAAAATAAAACCAGAATTTTAATCAATTTTCAAGTATCTTTGAAAGTCTGCATAAAATGTTTTGATATGAAATAAATACAATGTATTTTTCCTAAATAGTTGGACTGAATTTGAATGAAAACCATTGATATTTTCATAGGAAAATGTTTGAACTGTTTTGATTGAATTTGACCTTCATTTCATTTCAGAAGAAACGAAGGTCATTTTCATAAAACGACAAAAATAGGAAAATGTTAAGATTTCAAAATTAAAAAATAATAAATTCTTACCTGGATTCTGTTTAAATATTTAAAAATGTTTCATATGCAAAGATGATTATTCAGGATTCATAAAACAAACGTCAAATTATCTTGGAGAAAATATTTCGCCTGCTGGTGAGAACAAAGGGAATAGCAAAACGGTGTGCAACATAATTTAGTTCCTTGAGTTAAAATATCCAGTTTCGAAAAAATATCTATTTTTCAATTAAATCAGGAACATAATTCTGGGAAGATGTTAAAAATTAAAACTTTTAAAATCTGTTTCGAAATCATGAAGCAGTTGAAAATAAATTGATATAGAGTCAAGCAAATATGGACAATATGCCATAATATTGATTTGAATGAATCGACCGACATGGGTCTTGTATATCTTTTTAGTTGGGTTCCAGATCAGTCAAGTTGTCAGATTTTTCAGCTTTGCCCGAATGCTGTCAGAAGTTTGAAATAAGGCAACATTAGGTCATAGGATTTGGGACTTTTTCGTTAGTCCCCACCAGACCAACATTTTCATATTGACGTGTTGTTTATTTTGTTAGTACAGGCATTTTGGGTCTTTTCGGCGAGAAAAAGTAAATGAAATTTAATCTTTTTTTCGCGGCTTCCATAGTTTAAAATTATGAACGTTCGTTCGGGAAAAGGTGATAACTGGTTTCTCGGTAGGAAAAATGTAATAGGACACATTTGTGATGTCCTGCCAAGCTGCGCAAGGGAGCAAATACCACGAGTTACCTCCCTTGCCACAAACTCCTAAAACGGAAGTGAGTCCCCAACACATAAAGCGTCCCTTGCCACAAACCCCTAAAACGGAAGTGAGTCCCCGGTCATGCGCGAGGCAAACCGGGGGAAAATAAAGAGACCGTTCGGAAGCGAAGAACAGTACAGTTCTTTCGCTGACGGCAATCAGTCAACATCACATTCGCCTTTGTCCCTTTTGCTTCATCATTTTCCCTTTCAGTGAGACTCCCACGAGTTGAGAGACACTACAACATTGTCAATAAAATAAGTAATTCTTTAATTTATAGTAATAAAATAAGTAATAATATTTTAAATAAAAATAAACATTTTTACTTCATTAAAATACTAATTTTTTTCAATATATTATTTTATTGCTAAAATTAAATAAAATAAAATATTACTTATTTTATTTTTCTAAATATTTTTCTGTGACTTTTTTCCTACCTAGAACCCCAAATTATGACTTTTTTCCAGTCAACTTTAGAGACTACCTTCTGAGAAGTATGTACCTCACCTGATTCTGTAAAAAAATAATTTCATTACGTACCAGCAGTCGGACACAAAGGGGACGCAAAAATCTCTGGCCTTCAGACGAGTGTCAGGGAGAAACTGGGCCGTGTATTATTTAACTTTCGTATAGATCGTAGAAGTAACTGGAAGTCCATAAAACAATCACTGCGTATGAATAGAGGATAATTCAAAATAATCTGTATAAAACCCCGCCCGGAGACAGTGATGAGTTGTTGAAGTTTGTCGAAGTCCGCCGAATTCAAACTACCGAGAATTTCAGCCATTAGCGTTTGAACAAGCATTCATTACACCCCCCCCCCGGAAACAGGAGTTAGCATTATCATACTCCTGTCACCAAGTTAATTGATGAAAAACCAAAAATGCCTAAGTCGTGAGAAGAGGTATTTTCTCACCAACAACCATTATACATGCCAACGTAAATAGACAAGGTAAGGGATTTTTTGCTTCTTCTTTTTGTCTGACTGCTTCCAAAAGTTAAATTGCCTTCTTTGGATTTGGATCTTTCCCTCTCCCCCTTCGGAAATAGTTACTCGGTAACAAAAATATTTGATAAAATTATGAAAAAAACTTCCGACAATAAAATTTATTCATTAGGGGTTAAAATTATAATAGAATTCACGTTGTAGGAATTTATTATAATTAATATTAATTATAAATTAAATTTATTGTTGTAGTGAATTTCGGGTGGTTAAGATTTTAACTTGTAATACATTCTTATTTGAATGAATCCATCGACTTTGGTCGATATAATTCTTTAAAATATTAATTGGGGCTTTCGTTATTGTTAACTTCAAATAAATAAAACTAAAGTTAGTCCTCACAAAAAGATTTAAAATATTAGTTGAGGCTTTCCACATCAAAAGTTAACGTCCATAGTTTTAAAATATGGAAGCCTAAAATGAAAGAAACAAATAAATGTTGATTAGTTCTATTTGATGCAGGGTTGCCAGATAGTTGGAGCCATTTCTGGCCAAAACACGCAAAAAATGGCCAAATGTAAAAACTGTTTATATACCTTCAAATAGATTTTAATGACAGCTGAATAGCGTTATGAAACCATATGCAGTCCTGTTTTCAGGCAGACATGGTTGGACTGTGCTAATGAGAAAATTTGTAGTTTTTCTTCTCTTTTTTTAAAATTAAATTATCGAAGGAAATCAAAAAGGTCAAAATTTTAAATATAGCCAAAACTCCATTTCATAAAGGCCAGATTATTCCAACTTTTGCCGTATAATGGCCAAAATAACAACCCTGATATCAGTGTTGCCGATTTAGCGAACTTCAAGCTAGATTCAGCACGTTTCTTGTTTTGGCAGTGCAAAAAGCACTAAATTAGCGCGTTTGCACTTAACCACTTTTAGTGTATTTTTGGCCATTTTTGGCCGTCAAACAAGTGCGAAAATATTTGTTTTAATTGGCAACACTGGTGGTAGCCACATTTTCAAAAATAATATCACATATCTTACATCTGAACTTTTTTTTTCATGAAATATTTATTTTTAAGTAAAATTTAATCTATTTGACTGATAAGAAAAAGTAATATTTTAATTTATAGTAATAAAATAAGGAATATTTTAATTTATAGTAATGTAAACCCTACAGCAGTGGTTTCGAAACTTTGAGAACTCAATGACCCCTTTTATAAAAGAAGATATTCTGGCAGACCCCTATTTTTGCATTTAGTTTTTAGGCTAATCAATGAACTACAATAGAAAGCAATTTCTGACCTTTAAAAATCATATTTATTTTTATTTGAATTCTAATATATGGTACAGGACTGCATTACACTAATTATGTTGATTTTGATAGCCATGCAATGTATGATGTTGTTGTTTCTCTTGTAAATAGGAGTTATTATATTGATAGAATTAGGACTAATTATATATGTAATTAGCTAAGACTATTATTAAATATAATATGACTCCATATAAAGTTATTGGTATAAACAATAACAATGATAAGAGCGTAGTAATCTTTAACGGTAAGCTAACAATAGTAGCGGTAGTGATAGTAGTGTTAGTGATAATAGCCTTAAGGGCCTGAGTGCTGATACTACTAGAGAAGGAAAGCAGGTAATGTTAGCGATACGCATAAGAGAGATCTTTCTTTCTCTGGATGAAAAGTGATGAACATGGTAAATAAAGCAATGAAAATAAAAAATACAAATACTTGGCAATGATAATAAGAAGTATATTTATTATAGAAGACATAACAATAAAGTAGTTCTCAGCTGTTGAGAATAAGAAGAAAGAATGCATTTAAAGAGTTTGTATACTACTTAGTAAAGTGTCCTTAGTTTGTTGAAGGTGTTAAGGAAGAGAGAGTGTGTGTGTGTGTATGTATGTGTATGTACATAATCAGAGTCTCTGTGGAAAGGGTGAAACCGTCAAGGATTTGTCATGCGACAAAATCTGACTGAACGAAGAATAGCTGTCTTCTTATAGTAAGAGGTGAGTGGAAGGTGATGGCTGGTCAAAATTGTGGTGTGTTGGAAATGGGTTTTGTCAAATTCCAAGATGAAATGTAAGGTGACAATATACAAGGTTTTGCCAGACTTGAGGTCTGCAAAGGGTATCATGTTGCGAGTCAAGTACATTATTTTCATGTCCTGAAAGTTGGTTATCTAAAAGCACCATGGATAGATAACTTTATTTCTCAGAATAAAAATCTGCGTTTTCAAAGGAAAATTGTGTGTCAAGTGGTTTCAGATGTTGACTGGAGTGTGTGAGTGCAAAAATACATATGCGTCCGTTACACTCTGCTACAAGATTCACAATGTTATGTTGAGAGGGAACACCGTTTTGAACTCCCAGTCATTATTCCATGGACCACAGTTTCAAAACCACTGCTCTAGTGCATTGAAAAAGTCACATTTAATTTATATATATTGATTAAAAAAAAGTAAATTC
>VCCN01006563.1:313464-325831 GCA_006491835.1 Architeuthis dux
TGTACACCTTATAGAACCGGAAATATTGTTGAATAAAAATAGTGCAAATCTTGTGCAGGATGTAATGTGAGAAAAAGTAGTCTCATTACTTACCAACGGTCAGGCAAAAAGGGGAGGTAAAATCTCCTTCACACGTCTGTCGGAAAAAGGCTAGCCGGTTTATTTTTTAAATTTCTTATAGATCGTGGAAGTCCAGGAAGTAACCGGAAGTCCTGAAACCAACCACTGCACATGAATGGAAGGTAATTCAAATGATTTGTATAACCACCCGCCACCCTGGATGCCAGATGAAAAACTAGTAACAGTCAGAGCAGACAAAGTAGCCAGCTATGTAGCCAGTCGGCAGCAAAAGTAACCGAAGTTGGAAGTTACCGAAAATTATGACTATAGCGTTCGTTACACACCCCAACCCCCTTGCCAGTTGCCATGCTTCTGTTACTGTTATTAATTGATGAAAGACCAAACAAGGGCTTAGTCGTGAGAAAAGGAATTCTTTCGCAAACAACCATTATATACGCCAACGGTAAGGTAAGGGTTTTTTGCTTCTTTTTTTCGCCGACCGTTTTCAAAAGTGGAATTGGATTATTATAAATTTCTGATAGTAAACAAAACTGATTCCATAATCATAACGTGTGAATTTTTTCCACTTTTTAACAAGCAAAAAACACCTAGACTTTAAAAAATTACAACACATCAACTACATATTGGATTTTAATAAAACTTTCAATACTTATCTAATAAAGGATGAAATTTTTCAAAATAAGTTTGTATTCTAAATTTTTTGAAAAAAAAATCTTTTACATGGTGATTTAAAAAATAACCCTTAAAACATTTGATTTGTTTTATTTATTATGTGATGATCAGGCCAATTTTTTCACAACATAAAGTCAAGAACATGAAAATATAAATTCTGCTTCCATTTTTGAAAAAGAAGTATAGTTTCCGTTAAGAAATGTCTTGTAAAAAACTGAGAAAAAAACAAAATATTCCTCTAATTGCCAATATTTTTTTTATTCATTTGGTAAAATATCATTTATAGCTATTTTCCGTAAAAAGAGAAATAATCTTAGCATTAACATCTTTTTTATAGAGAATTTTTCTGTTGTCATCACTCTAATTATATTCTGATATGATGACCTGAAAGGGTAAGTAATGATATGTAAAAAAGATCAAAACAAACTACTAGAAGAGTTTTAAAATCAATTTTGTTGTTGTTTTTGGCTCTAATTTAATTGGACGTTATTTTTGAACAGATGGACATACAGGCCTGTATAAACTGATTTGCCATGATTATAATGTTTCCAGTTCAAGAGGAGACAACACAGCTGTAATAATATCAGTCAGCAATCTGGTTTTTGTCATCTGCTGCTGCTGGTTTGACAGTTACTGGCTTCCGTAATTGTCAATTAGCAGGAGCTCCTACTGTTTACTGACAGGTTTATCTTTCTGCATGTCACAGGCACTGACAGATATTTGTCCCCCGCCCTGTGAAAAAAAAAAGGTATTTATGTTGTTTTTGCCAAGAAAATCGTAATTATTGTGTTAAGTATTGTTCAGTAATGATGAAACTAAGTATTTCTAATTGAAAACAAACATCGGAAGAATACTTTATTTTAAAAATCGTTTTAAATTACACATTTTTTATTTTTTTAATTTTCAAAAAGTTCAACAATTAAAATAATCATGGTTTTTTACGACGAAATAAATAAAGATTTATCTTTATGATAATAAACATGCTTGAGACTTAACACGCTTTTCTTAATCTTCCTTTTCCACATTGTCTAACCATATCCACCATTGTTGGATTCCCTCACATCCAAACGACAAACATATATATACACACAATACGTGTGTGTTAAAAGTCCATTATTTATTTGGCAAAGTTTAACAATTTAACCGTCAAAAATGGATCGATCACTGCTAAAGAAGCTAACAGTTTTTTTTACTTTCGTACTTACACAATGACTGTTTGAGTTTTATTAAAAAAAAACGATTATTTTATTTTATTTTGTATTAAATGATCCATTTTTATTAATTTTTGACTACTGTTTACATTCATCCTAATTTTTAGTTTGTTTAATCACAATTTCAGTAAGGCCGGTTAATGTTAATGTAGGTATTTCTGTGCTCTTTGGACACCCCATTTTAAAACGTAAATTAAAATTTAAAAACTGTTTGTAAGTTTTTTCTTGTTTTTGTTAGAAAGAATAAAGTCCAAATATGTGTCCGGAAAAAAGAAAAAAAACTTCAATGTAGAATTGTGCTCTTAAAAGTCAATTTAAAGTTTTAAACTAAAATTTCCGCCATTTTGTTGACCTTTGTGGAAATTTTTAAAAATTCAAATTCTGTAATTTAAAAAGAATTAAAAAGATCAAGAATTCTTCCGATGTTTTTTTAAAAATTAGATATACATAGTTTCATCATTACTGAAAAATCCTTAACTGAATAATTACTATGTTCCATTAAAAAAATACATAAAAACCTCTTTTTTTCACGTTGGGGGGATGGAGGTCAAATATCTGTCAACACCTTCCGTTTGAGATAAAGATCTTAACAGGTGCGCATGCGGTAATTACATATTACGGAAGTCGCTATTTGTCAATAAGGAGGGCTGACTGAGATTATCACAGCAGTTGTGTCCTCTTTTGTTGACATGAAAATTTACGTTTATGTCCATCCATAGAAAAATTTCAGCCAATTAAATCACAACAAAAATGATAATTAAAAAAATCTCCCTTGGTTTCAGTTTTTACATATCTTTACTTACCCTTTCACAGTACATCACGTGAGAACAGGTTTTAACTGATCATAACAGAAACAGAATAAAAAATTAAATTTTTCAAAACAGTAAAAACTTAAAAATTCTCTATAAAAAAGATTTTAATGCTAAGATTATTTCTCTTTTCATGGACAATAGCGATAAATCATATTTTACCAAATGAATAAAAAATATTGGCAATTAGAGCAGTACTTTTGGGTTTTTTTTCACATTTTTAAATAATTTGAATTAAAAAATTTTTACGGAAACTCATATTTAGCTTTTTCAAAAACAGAATTTATATGTTCATGGGCTTGACTTACTAATGTAAAAATATCGGTCAGATCATGTAAAAATAAATCAAATTATCAAGATGAGTGATTTTTTTAAATCACAATGAAAAATATTTGTTTCCCGAAATTTGGAATAAAAACTGATTTTAAAAAAATTCATCCTTAATTCGATAAGTATTGAAAATTTTATTAAAATCGAATCGGTAGTTGCTGCATAATAAATTATTAAAATCTAGGTGTTTTTTTGATCTTTGAATGAAAGGGGGGAAAATTTACTACTAATTAGTACGGAAAATGTTTTGTTTACTTTTTCGCGCAGATTTACACTATTTTGATTCAATGATATCTCCCGTTTTATAAGGTGTACACTAATAATTTCTATCTCATATATTTTGCCAATCTTTCAACTTAATAATGACACCAACATTTTTCAACGAAAAAATTAAATTTTATATGATTTTGACGTTTATTTGTATCAAGGTGTCAATTTTCCGTATTCCCCGCAGAAATACCTAATGTTAATGTTTTGGTTTTAGTAAAAAAGGTGATTGATTATTTTATTATTTATTTTTATTTACACGATATATTGTAAAACACTTATTATTTTTTGACTACTATTTACCTTCATCTTAACTTTTAGTTGTTGTTTTTTTAATTACAATTCAACATCCATACGTGTGGGTGTGAAAAACTTATTTTTGTTTTATTTAAGAACACGTGAAGTCAGTCAATTCAAACAATTACAAAATTAAAAATAATAAATTCTTACTTGGATTCTGTTTAAATATTTAAAAATCTTTCAGATGCAAAGATGATTATTCAGGATTCATAAAACAAATGTTAAATTATCTTGGAAAAAATATTTCCACTGATTGCGAGAACAAAGGGAAACACAAAACGGTGCTCAACATAATTTCGTTCCTTCAATTAAAATATCCAGTTTACAACATTTCATTTGCATTTTGTTGATAAAATGAGAGCAAAGATCTAAGAACTTTCGTTGTTTTTTAAAATATTAGATCAGAAACATAATTCTGGGAACACTTTTAAAATCTGTATCGAAATCATTGAAAATAAAATGATATAGAGTCGCGCAAATTGGACAATGCCATCATATTTAAATGAATCCACCGACTTTGGTCGATATTATTCTCTAAAATATTAATTAGGACTTTCGTTAAATGCAATCATCAAATAAATAAAACTAAAAGGGTCTTTTTCGTTAGTTCCTACCAACAGCTTTAAAATATTAGTTTTCCGCATCAAAAGCTAACGTCTATAGTTTTAAAAGATGGAAGCCTAAAATGAAATAAATAAATAAACGTTGATTAGTTATGTCTGATTCAGCTGCCCAAAACACGTACAAAATGGCCAAATGTAATAATTGTTTATATACCTTCAAATAGATTTTAATGACAGCTGAACAGCGTCATGGAACCATATGCATGAGAATCACCTCTCCCAAGTCCTATTTTCAGGCAGACACGGTTGGACTAATACGAAAATTGGCAAAGTAGGACGACTTAAACGTCGAAAATGCATCGGACCATAAGGACAGATTTGACCGATCACCGTTAAAGAAGCTAACATTTCTTTTACTTTCGTACTAAGCTTGCACAGCAATGACGGTTTTAGTTTTAGTAAAAAACAATTATTTCATTTTTTTAAATTAAATCAAGTATTGTAAACCATTTTCGTTAATTTTTTATTACTATTTACATTCATCCTAATTTTTAGTTTGTTTAAATCACAATCAATTGTAGTAATGCCGACCCGGCTGTGTTATTGTTTAAATGTTTAATTTAATTTGTATTTAGACGAAGTATTGTAAACCGTTTTTATTCATTTTTAACTATTATTTACCTTCATCTTAACTTTCAGTTGTTTTTTAAAATTACAATTCAACTTGATTTTAGTAAAAGAGCTATTATTCGTTAAACCATTTTACACATTCTGATTTTTTTAAAAACTATCAAAAATTAAGATCAGGGTAAATAGCAGTATGCTTTCTCCCTTTATTTATTTATTTTTTTTTCATTTTGGGAGAGGTGATGCTTGTGCTTGTGAAGTAATCTGATCTAGGAGCATTACCGTTTTTCATTTGTTCAATTAGAAAATATTTGTCCGAATATTCTTCAAAGTCACATTGTGGGAAAGTGTGGTTACAAAAGAGTAAGGCAGAGTTTATCAATGAAGAATATATTAGAAGAACAAATCATAAGAAGAATTAGATATAGATATATTGTTGTTTTTATATTTAGATGTAGGATTTAGTGAGAATTCTATCAGCTTTCCAGCAGTGTATGTTCCCAATATGTATCTGTTGGGCTTAAAGTGTTACAGCCTAAAACGGGAAGCTAAATATTCAGCATTTTACGATGAAAACTTCAAGTACACAGTCCATATTCTGTGAACTGTGGAATTAATTTCTGATTGTAGGATATACATATACATATCGTTAGAAAGAGAATTTCAACGGCTTTATAACGGTGTATGTTCCCAATTTGTATCTGATGGGCTGAAAATGTTACAGCCCCTGCTGGCCCCCGAACTAATCTGGTAGGTAATGAATGACTAAAGAGTCCCCGATTGTTACACGATTTTTGGATGGTCGAATACCAACATCATTGTTCTTCATAAAAGGCATGCCCGCTAGCACGTCTACACCAAGTTCGTTGACCACAAGGGCATCCAAGGGTAGTGTGTCAGGCTATGGGGCACTTCTCCGACACTGTCAAGGGAAGTAACTCCATCTGCTTGTAATGCGTTTTGTACAGTTCTTTTAATAGGGGCTATTATATATTTTGCAAATGCCATTCTGATCATGCTCACTTCAGCACCAGAATCAATAGTTAGATGAATTGGGTGGTGTTCATAAAAAAATTAATCTGAGCGGACTGCAATGATTGTGCTAATACGGTGGGTAGCTGAAGTCGCACACCGGGAGTCTCTCTGGTCCCTATCTTCTGGTAGCGTAAATTCAGACTCGTCTGTTACAAAACACTCCTCGTCTGATTCGTCCACGTGAACTAAGCGTCTAGCTTTGGTCATAAACTGCTTGTCTCCCTCGGGTAGATATCTGCATGTGCTCATGTAGTGGTCAAATCTAGGGTGGCCAGCTTGTTTGCCTAACGGGCATACACGCTTAGCGGGACTAGTTATGGACTTCCTAATGGGAGCTTTGTTTTGTTGCCTCATACAGGCAGTGCGAAGTGTTGTTTACTCGCAGAAGTGGGGTGAAGATCCGTTGGGTCCAGGAAAGAAAGGAAGGACTCGAAAGTTGTTTGTAAAAATATAGAACATATTTTTATTTTTTAAGTTACATTTTGTCGGCCGGAGATAATGAGAACCGACAGTCTGTCCCCAACAGGGATACCGGTCTCGTGCCTTCCGGCACAGCCTAGGCGGTTTTCCTCTCTGGCTGTCTCTGCTCTCTGTCCTGAGTTTTCTCCGTCTCTTGTGCTTCCTATCTGTTGGCCTGTTTCTTTCTCTCTCTTTTATGGGTTTCCATACGCCCACGCCAGTGTGTCATTTCCGGTTTCCACATCCTGTTTTTCGACACCCGCGCATTTCTCGAGGTGACCGGGTCATTTTCACTTCCGCACAGGTGTTGGGCTGGAAATCACTTCTGTAAAAGTATATCATAGCAGAAGCACTTTAGATTCATGTGACGTATGAACCTCATCTATCTCGGGCTTAGTTGATGCCAGAGTCTTGGAACGTAGTTCGGTTCCATAGCGCTTCTTAACTAAGGCTGGAAGGTCCTTATTGACGAGTCGCAGCCATATGAGTATCACAAGGTTCTCGGGTGTAGGTGAGAGCTCCTCCTCTGAATCAGGAATTTCTCCAGGGTGACTGACGCTGCCATTCGGTTTAAGCAGATTGTCTTCAACAAAACTCATTAGCCGCTGGTAGAGGTCCTCTAGTCTTTCCCCGGCTCCCAGTCAAATACTGTCGAATTCTAGGATGAGGCTTCCTGTTGACTGCAATCCATATGGAGCTAACGGAAATATAATTCTTAACGATAGTATTCCAGGACACCATAGGGCGAAAGTTTGTTATTTGTCCAAGCATTAGTTCCAAATGGGTTGCCTTCTGTGCTGCAGTGCGTCTGACATTCCCAGCAACTACCCCCCCCCGTCATTTCCCAGACCTTGTAAATGGGTGCTGGGTTTCTTCTTCAGCCAGGTAAACCCGTCCACTAAGAATGGAGCGAAATTTACGTCTAACGAGAGGGAGAGGGTATACTACAAATTCTGACGCCATGCTTCAAAGGACGTTATGGCTTCCTTCTTCGTTAATGACCATTGTTTGGGTGCTCGTGTTGTGACTCATGGTACTGATAGTTGCTGAATTTACTAGCGTTTCTTGTAAATGTGCACAACTAGCGTTTAAAACCTGTGTTGTTTATGCACCGTTGGCAAGAGAAAACTGTGTAGGCTTACCTCGTTTCAGAAGTCAAATTCCAGAATGCCGCGGCTTCGGAAATGTGGGTTGACCTAATTCTGCTGCCACCACGCCAAAATTATATTTCCAGCCAAAAGTATTGTTTTAAAAAATATTTACTCAGTTTTCTTTTTCATATCAGTGATTTTAAAATTAAAATGTTATAATACATCTGTCAATTTTTCTATTTTATATGAAACATAATATGGCTTTATTGCAAATTTCATAAGAATTATGGAAAAAGATTTCAATTTCATAAGGTATGAGAAAATAAAGTTGGCAATACTGCCCTTGCTAGATCTTCACACAAGAAAAGAAATAGTGCATCTATGGTCTGACTTTTAGGCTTGTTTCAAATAAGAATTTCCTTTAAATTTGTTATTGAAAATAAAATATAGAAAAGAACGGTTTAAAATATACAAAAACAGGTCTGGTTAGTCATTCAAAAGAAACCGTCACGTGAGCAATGTATTTTGCCATCATGCTGTGTTGGGGTGTTCAATTAAACAAATGGAAAAAAGGGGTTATCAATGAATGAGTTACTTCTCTCGCCTTTCGTAGGGCAGTGATTACTAAAAAACTAAAACGTCCAAATTTTCAAAAAACAAGCATGAATGCTGTCGGGCACAAACTGAGGTACCAATTCATTATCATCTTCGAAATAAAATTATGATTGTGGCAATGTCAACTAGAGAAATCGAACTAGGCACATTTCCCCAATTTACAGGGGGCCCAACCAACAGACCCCAAGTATTTGTTAATGTTTCATGTGACTTGAGACACGTGTTTTAATACCGCTTTATTGACATTCCCGCACACGTAAGCGATTTCAAGCTGTTTGCCAATCCATTTGACGTGTAAGTTGATACCATGGCAGAAAATTTGCAAATGGATCTCATCGAGTTGCAGTGCAATGATGTATTAAGATCCAAATTCCATGCGGAGGATGTATCTATATTAGATTTTTCAATTTTCGGCAGTACATATATGTGCAAACCATTCTTCTAAAAAATGAAACATACAAAGAGAAGGTTGAGAAATTAAGTGACTGAGGCCCATTTAGAAAACGTGCTGAAAATAAAACATATTTCAATATTAACTTAAATTTTCGTGAACCTTAGAACCTGAAAAATAGACTAAATTCGTTCTCGATTATCCCATTCTACAATTCTTTTAGAGGTTGTGCTATAGATGAAGAATCAATGAGAATGATGAAATAGTATATCAAGTATTTCGAATGAACCTAACCTTCCAATATCAACTGTTATATAAAAAAATGAAAATAAATAATTTCCTGCTGTTATGTCGGCTAAGACGACTCAAGGGAATTAAATACCTCGAGTTACCTCCCTTGCCGCAGCCTATAAAGACGGAAGTGAGTTTCCGGTCATGCACCGTGCTAACGGATTATAAAGCGAGCACACACGCGGCGAAAAGGTGCCAGTCACTTTTCCTCCGAGCGTGAGCAGTTAAACAACATATTTGTCTTCGTCCTTGTACCTTTGCTTCATCTTCCTTTTCAGTGAGATTCCCACGAGCTGGGAGACACTACTACACCTGCTCCCGACCATAATTGCTGTATGTCTTATATTTTTTTTTCAAATGTATCATTATATAAGTATTTTTAATGGTTGCTGTAACAGTTGATCTCGGAAGGTTAATTTCATTAGAAGTTTGATATAATATAAAAAATATTTTTTAAGAATAATAGCAGATCCATATGATTGGCAGGACAGTTGGTCGACCCCAGGTATAAATGAAATGTGTCAAATGTTGAGACGTATATGCAAGGAGAACAGATTAATTTCAGGTGATTAATGCTTCTATAACAGACAATTTAACCATTCTTTCACCAGCTGAATATATATTATATTTAAATTAGTTTTTAATATAAATTAAACTTTTATTCATATATGGCTTTTCCCCTCTTGTGCATATATTTCTAAATTCCAAGAATGGAGTCATTTTTCATTTCAAAAATCTAAAATATAATTCTTATGATTTCTGAAAATGAATGTTAAAAATGAATGAACAATACAGAAATTGTGTCGATTGATTGAGAAATCTAAACAAACCAAACAAATTTCAACGGCACTTGAAACATTTTTGTACAGTTACCTCCCCTGTTCGTGTAGTGAGTCCGATCATTACTGGTTGCCGTACTGTTGAGGACATGTGCTAGATTATGTTCATCTTTTCTTCTTACCCCAAAAGAAATTAAAAGGGGTTAAAATTGAACACTTTGCCATTGGTTGAAATTCAACCCATGAGCCACTAAAAAGGGCCGCGCAGTTCGAATGTCTATCCCATTTTCTTTCAGATTCAGCAGTTTTGCTGACAAGACCTACCCAAACGGGGTTTGTCCTTTTGGGGCTAAACGGCTAGCAGCAGCAGCAGCAGCAGCAGCAGCAACCTTTCAATCTACAAACATTTTCTCACCAAGACAACATCGCTTGAGGGACCGTTTGGCCCCTGGCTGGCTGCCAGCAGCAGCAGCCCTTTTCAAAGAACCTCCCTATGGCAAAAATAGTCTAACACAATTTTACCTTGCTGCAAAAATGCTGGCTCTCACCACATAGGTAATTATTCCCCAATGCCGAAGCAGATTTCGGACCAAACGCTGCATTGATAACCAAGAAAAACAACCTTTTCACATCAACATTCAACAGAACGCGAGGAACTGTCCAGAAATCTACTAATCTCAACATGAAAACTCTACTGCATCCAACTTTCTACTGCATCCAACTTTCCCAAACGAACATTGAACATCTGTTAGTCGGAACGAACTCGACTTAATCCCAGTGAGTTTATTTCCACGCGAAATCCCTACCTTTTCGCAATTCTCTTCATTTTCCTTTCCCCAATCCCACTATTATATCTCTGTTTCTCTTTTCTATTTGTTATTAAAGATCGGATTGTATCGAACCCAAAACCTGTTGCATTGTTGTTTTTTCTCTCATATTTGGAGTCAGCACGATCCTGCTCGCGTTAAAACACTGCCCTAGCGAAGAAGAGTAGTTCTTCACTTTTTTCAATACCGAATGGAAAAAGAAATGGAAAAAAGTCTTTAATGAGTTTGATATACAAAAGCTTTCATTTGATTTCCTGACAATCGAACGAAGAAGACCAAGTCTCTCACCTGTATCTTGTATTTCACCATAACTATATATGATCACCTGAGGATCTTTCAGCCACATGCAAATATTGTAGCCATAAAGACAACATAATCCGTACCAACGTGGTCTGCAAGCTTTGCAAAGTACACTTGTGCTTGAACAAAAACAGAAACTGTTTTGAGGCATTCCACACCCCATTAAATTGTCTTGTTTTGGCCCACACATTAACATTTTAAAATCACCTCTGATGTGTTAATTGTTTTGTCAATATCAATCTTTTTATATCTATTTATTTTATTGAATGTTATTCTTTAATTCTATGTTTTATTTAACTTTCTAATTTAATTTTTAATTTTTTATATTTTCCATTTTTGTTCACTTTTTGGGCGGGGCACCATATATGATCACTTCATCAGAGGGGCTTTTGTCCCCATAAATAAAAAAAATCAGAAAACTTCAACTGAAAATATCTTGTTATTAGGTCTAGTTTAACATACAAAAAGGTTGTTTTGATATCTGAAATATTTTTAGGGGTACCCTATAAGCCGATGTACAATTTTAATGGTTCCTATAGAAATACATACGACACACGGCGAGCACACACAGACACACACACTTGGTAGGTATGAAAACGTAACCTCATTTGCCAGAACTTGAGGAAGAGGAACTACAAACAATCTGGGTGAGAAATGAGAGAAATTCGGATGAATGTGGCTTTTTTCTTTCCCAGCCGAAATAAGGTGGGTGTGTGTGTGTGTGTGTGTGTGTGTGTGTGTGTGTGAGGGAGGTTTCATACGTGCTATCAAATGCACTAATTTTCATTATGCCTCATTCGAATATCTAAGTGATATGTCCATTGCTTTTAATTTAGCATCAGGGATGGAAATCGAGGGATACGCAGGGGTAGGGCGTATACCTACTTCTCCATTTCAAGGTTTTTTTGTATGTTCAATGTCTACTAATTACCGTATACCTAGTTCCCAAAACGAAGCCTTACCGTATACCTAATTCGCAAAACCCATTTCCATGACTGTTTAGCATGTAAAATGATGTAAATAAACTAGTAAGTGGAATGCCTTAATGGTCAGGTTAATGGTATAAAAAAAGCAAGATCGGTATCGGTCCATAAATATAGTTGAGACTTATGGGCTTCCATACATAGTAAAGTACTCGGTAATCCTTGGTTTAAAGGTACATACACCTATGGCGGTGTTTAACCGGCAATCATTACCTTTCCCATTTCCAGTTTCAGCTGCCGACGACTCAGCCGATTCCGCTATCCGATGGCGGCGAATTTAAAAAGCTAAAACACTAACCCTAAAAATAGCAACCCCAACACCAACCCCGACACTAACCCCAACCCTAACACTAACGTAAACCCTAACCCTTACGCTAAAAACACTAACCTCAAATTATCCTTTGTTCATTTGTGTTTATCAAGCTTTTGCTTGAATAAAAACAAAAAGTGAAAAAAAAACCCATGTCTCTTGAAGCACATGAAATTGCCCGAGGAATCTTCTCGCCTCTTTCTTTAAATTCGCCATCAGCAGCGGAGGACTTCGGTCGATTCCGTTATCAGCAACAGCTGAATCGGCGGCCATATGGAAACAGGAAAGGTAATGATAGCCGTATAATTAAACGGCAACATATATTCATCAGAAATTAACGCATTAATGAAATGAAAAGTCAATCTCTTTAGGCCGGGGGCCAGTAGGGCCTACCGTGCACCCCTCCCCCCCATGATTCTACATTTA
>VCCN01006563.1:340517-353218 GCA_006491835.1 Architeuthis dux
ATTCTCCCCCCCTCAAGTCTCTAGTCACGGGGACATGGGATAACCCCCCCCCTTACTGAATTCGACACTAAATGACCCACCATGGGTCAATGTGCTGTTAAACAAAACAATCAATCAATCAAAGCTAATCACAAAATTCCTACACTATATAATTGTGTCTATGGTAAGGTAGCCTGACTTCCGGCTTTTGAGCACTCTGTCCTGCATCCAGTGCCACCTCAATCTGTCCTTCTTTTTAGGATTTGACTAATACAACTTAGGCTATCCTTGCAATATGGCTATTGAATGGCTAAAAGTGGCTAGATTTTTCTTTGCTGCTGCTAACTTATTATGGAACAAATGAAAGCAGAAAACTTGAGCATTTATAACAGTTTTAAAATGAAACTGTATTAATTACAAAGCATATATGTTAGGGTTAGGGTGTGGGTTGCAATTAACAACAATACAAAATTAAATATTTCTTTCATATTTGTACAAAAATTGTAAAATGAATAAACATTTTATTTTAGTGTGAAAAAAGTATACAATTTGTATATACATGCACACTTCATAACAATCACTTTTACACAATATCTAGGGCCTTTGCAGTGGTATAATAAACATCATAATTCTTCTTAAAATCATTTACATATGTTGGTAGCACTACATATTCCAGTAATAGATTCCAAAGTCTCACCACTCTATTGCTAAAAAAGAATTTTCTGATATTCAATCTACTTTTATTTACTTCTACCGTATATATGTGGTTTCTCAATCCCCTGTACCCCCTTCTAGTAAAAAATACATCAGGGTTTACTACTTCTAAACCATGCATAATTTTAAACATTTCTCTTAAGTCTCCCTGATGCCTACACAACAGGGATTGTTAGATTCCCCCATACATGCAAATGACTCATGTGTTGGAACTGGTAGGATATCATTTGATGTTCATTCTTTATTTGTGTGCCGCGGCTTTTACTGAAAGGAACTGATATGTAAGTCAACTGGTTCATTGATAAAATGAAGTCCAATTTAAAATATTATGTTCATTTTTTATTCGACCTCACTCGTAGCGATGCTCAGGGAATTTGCACTGTAAAAAGATGTGTGTGATTTGTTTCATAACCATGTCAGAATATTGTTGAATTTTGAATTGTCAAACAGTCAATGCACACAGTTGCTAATGTGTCTGTCTTCCAAGTCGCATTTATCTCCTATTTTTACACTTCACGTCAAAAAGCTGTGCAGCTCTAGAAACACTGAATTCAACTGACTGTTCCCCCTGTGGAGGGAACAGCCAAGTCGAGCACACAAGTCCTAGCCTTGGAAGCAAACCCTCATTTCTCTTCTTTCACCCCTATTTTTAACATGAGATCTTCTCTTGACGTTAAAACATTACATCATTTTTTGTTTGCGTCAGAAAATTCTTTAGCTGAGTAAGCCATCATTTTTTGTTATTTTAAATTCTTGTACAAGCATTCCATATTCAGAATTCAATCTGTAATTTTTTTGTTTGTTATTTTAATAACATTCCTTACTTTTCAATTTCAACCAAATAAAGCAATTCATTTTGTTTACCATTTGTCAATATAGCCCTTATCATAATTCCTGACCTAACAATCGCATTTTATATACATTGCACAATTTTGTATATAGGCTTTTAAACTTATTCTATCTATCTATAGAGCTCATATTGTTACATACCTCACTTTGAAATTAATGCATAAAAAGCACATTGTTGCATAAGAATTCACTAGAATGCAGGAGATGAAGTGTCTGAAACTCAAAATCTCCCCTCCCCTAGCTTCATTTGTGTCTGCCAAGCATGGGGCTGCTGGCAAGGTGTCCCTTATTTTTCCACATTCAAGGTGGCAACTCTACATACACAGCCCCTATTCAATTTGATTCTTATTATATTTAAGACATATACACCCATATAAAATGGATAAATTTCAAATTAATTTAAAAAATTCATCCACTGACTGCTGAAATGTTTTTGTCTAATTCATTTCATCTTTACAGTTGGTTAGCTGCAAAAGTCAAATATATTTCTTAGTGGAGGTGGGGTAAGGAGCTGTCACCTCTAATCAAATGGGCTTAATTTTAGTAATATATAAAAAAATGTCCTGCATACATTCCAGTATACAAAGAAAATCGATATGTAGTAGTTTTTTTAATATTTTTTTCATTTTTGTTACTTTCCATATGTGCCCGTGGTGTTTTGCTTGATCCTTAGGGTGCCCAAAATCAAAAAGTTTGAGAACCATGGCACAAGGAAAGATGATGATTAAATGGATATATGGAGACAACTCATGAGTTTGTTTTTCTTTTGTTTTTTGAAACTGGTCGGATATGGTTTGAACATCATTCTTCATTTGTGCACCATGGCTTTACTGAAAGGAACTTATATGAAAGTCAACTTCACAAAGTCCGATTTTAAATATTATGTTCATTTTTATTTGACTTTACTTGTAGCGACGCTCTGTAAGAAATGTGATACTATAAAATCTACTGCTTATAACCTGTCAGCATCATTCGTAGGTTAAAGTTCTCATCCAGAATATTGTTGAATTTTGAGTTGTCAAACAGACGACATATAGCTGCTACTGTGTTTCTCTTTTAAACTCTGTAAGTTGCATCTATCTTATATTTCTACACTTCATGTCAAAAAGCTGTGTAGCTCTAGAGATATTGAGTTCAACTAACCATGCCCCCCAGTGGATGGTGTGTCAGGACCACAGACACAAGTCCTAGCCTTGGTCAGCTGGCACAGGTCTCCCCCCTCTCTTCTGCCTCTCTCTGGGTTTTCACCTTTATTTATCGGTGTGATCTTAATGTTAAAACATTACATCATTTTTTTGTTTGCATCAGAAAATTCTTTAGCCGCATCAGCAAACATTTTTATTGCAAATTATTGTACAAGCATTCCATAATCAGGATTCAATCTGTAATTTTTTTGTTTGTTTTTTTAATAACATTCCTTACTTTTCAATATCAGCCAAATAAAGCAGTTCATTTTGTTTACCATTTGTCAATATAGCCCTTATCCTAATTCCCAAGCTAGTGCTTTGTATATACACATTTAAACTTATTCTATCTATCAGGCTCATATTGCTACATCATGTGATTTACTTGACTTTTTCTCTAATCTGACCTCGTCTTATACTCACGGTTGACTTATATTCAAATATCTTCAGTATTTATGTATCAAAATAATCAGGTGTACATAAATGTACAAGATAATTGAAATGTAAACTGTGTTAAGATAATCTTATTCATCTGTTGAATTTTTTTCATTCTTTTAAATCATATATTTTTTATGTTCTTCAGATGTCCCAGCCTGAAATAATACCCCCCAAAAATTCATTTCTTAATGTTGTGAATTTGAATGGATGAATGATTTAATGTTGACCCGAGACCAGAAAACATGGAAAAATATTCAGAAAAAAATTCCTGTGATGAAGTTCATAAACCGTCAATGTGTAAAAGTTCAAAATTAAAAAGGAAATTGCAACCACACACTGGAGAGAAACCATATTCTTGTGAAGTGTGTGGCTCTTCTTTTCTTAGGAAATCACTTTTGGTTCGACATATGGTAATACACACTGCAGAAAAACCATATTCTTGTGATGTGTGTGGATCTTCATTTTCAAGGAAGTCAGTTTTGGTTCGACATCTGCAAAAACACACAGGCGAGAAACCATATTTATGTGAACTGTGTAAATCATCCTTTTTTCAGAGGTCGAATTTGGTTAGACATGTGCGAACACACACCGGAGAGAAACCATATTCATGTGACGTGTGCACATCATCCTTTTCACAGAAGTCAAATTTAGATGAACATATGCAAATACACACTGGCAAGAAACCACATTCTTGTAAAGTTTGTGGATCTTCCTTTGCACAAAGGACATACTTAGTGCAACATATGCAAACACACACTGGAGAGAAACCATTTTCTTGCGAGGTGTGTGGAGCTTCCTTTTCAAGAAAGTCACATTTAGTGCAACATGTGAGAACACACACTGGAGAAAAACCATATTCTTGTGAACTGTGCGGATCTTTTTTTTCTGTAAAATGCCATTTGGTGCGACATATGCGAACACACACTGAAGAAAAACCATATTCGTGTGAACTGTGCGGATCTACCTTTTCACAGAATTCACATTTGGTGCGACATTTGCAAACTCACACTGGAGATAAACCATTCTGTTGTAATGAGTGTGGATCTGTATTTACAGCCTCTTCAAGTTTGAAGAGACATGTGCAAACACACACAGTGCCAGTTTAACTATGTAGCAAAAGTAGCATATGGTACAGGCACCCCAATTTCAGGGTCACCGCAATAAATGCTTGCAAGTTATCAATTCCGATTCAGTGATTCTGGACTTTCTCTTTTACTATAGTATTATAGTGCCCTCAACATTTATGAACTACTGGGTGTTTAAGATTAATTGATTTTAACCAATTATTGCTTTTAATTGGGGTTGAGTAATTATTGGAAGTGTGGTATATATGTGATACATATACAACACATAAATAGGAAGGTATTTGAAACTGAAGTCATGGCCGCTGCACAAAGATCAAAATGAAAACAAAGAAATACTATTACTGAAATGTCAAACTTATTTATGTATGAAAGGTATGGAGATCCTGGGATTCCCAGTCATCAGTCTCGGCCTTGCTGATGTAGTTCAGAGGAAAGCAGAGAGCGATACGTCTGGTATCAGCTTGGCTGCTGGAAGGACATCAAATTCAGTGTCAAACTGCTTAAGGGGGCTCCAATCCCTGGTTTTGCAATCACAGTTGTCCTTCTCCTATACTGGTTGCCTTCCCAAGGCTAGACAGAGTTTGGACTTGGTTCTCAGATTACATTGTCTATGTTGTTACCGACTACATCAATTGCACCACCAAATGCATGAATTTTTTACTACCATTGTATAGAATAATTAATTTCTTTTTTAATCTGCTATATGATCTATGGGTAACCATGCTCACCAGATAGTGGCAACAGGTGAGCTCTATAAGCCCCCCACAAAAAAGAAACATGACCAACAAATAAATAGTGCAATCGGAAATAAAGAGTATGCTTCCAGTGAGAATCGAACTGACATCCCTAAACCAGAGAGAAGCCCAGTTTATGCCTGGCTACAATGACCAGCTTTGTGGCCAAACAGGAGAGATTTTATTATTTGTATTTTCTATAGTTTTGAAGGCGGAAGAATGGATTGGCCGAAACATTGTATTAACAACACAAACAACAAGAAGTCTGAAGAACTACTAAGGGACTAATTTAGCATAAACTTACATTTAAACTTAAGATTTCAGAAATTTTCTCAATTGTAAACAAATGTTTTGGCTCTTAAAATGTAAACAAACAATCGGAACAAAGTTATCCAATTGAGAAAGGATACAATGACGACAGACATCCATAGTGAATGATAGTCCCCGGCTTACATTACTGCTTTGCTAATACAATGGCACATAGTGTTCAAGTAAAATGTTTTTTTATACATACATAAGTCTTTTAGGACAATTCATGCACACATTTTCTAGATTCTTTTCAATTGAACTCCTTCTTGTTGTTTGTGCTGTTAACACAACATTTTGGCTGATCCATTCTTTGGCCTAATATCTGAATGTGATGGGGTTATCAGAATTTTTTAATTTCAAAGGAGGTAACCCTTATAACATAGGATTCTGGAGAGAGAAAGACAAACACTTTCCTCTCTGGGAGGAAGTCCAGATTATTGACAGAGAACGCTGTTGGAAACAGAGAAAAATCTAAGAGGCAGCGCTTGTCAACATGTTGACTAAATGTATTATACAGTACTGAGTTCAACCCAATATGGCTTCCGCTGCTCAACAGGCCCAAACCTGACAAGACAAGGACAAGAAACACCCGAATTGTCTGAAGAACTATTTGAATGTTAATGACCCTTGACCTCAAAACTATAGAAAATACTAAATAGTTTAAAAAGGTGAAAATCCCTCCTGTTTGGCCACAAAGCTTCCATGGTAGTGTGGTCAAAACAGCCGTAAACTGGGCTTCTCTCTGGTTTAGAGATGTGAGTTCGATTCTCACTGGAAGCATACTCTATATTTTGCTATATTTAATTACTCATCCTTGTTATATTTTTTTATATTTCAGTTGAACCACGATATAGAAAGAATAAAAAATATGCAATAAATCGATAAAAATGATGAAAAATCTTTTTTTAAAAATATTGTCTTAATTTTCCTGTTTTTTTAATCCTGAAGTAAGAGTTCTGTTCCAGCAGTTCCTGGATATTATTCTAAAAAAGATAAACATAATTAGTGCATAAATGAAAATAGATAAACGAAAAGAAAATATTGGAAGTTCAAAATATACAGATTGACACTAACTAAAACAAGATGAATTAACCTTTAGAAACTATAAACAACCACACTATAAATAAGACTGACAGAACAAAGACCCACAGATAGGAATTGAGGAAAATTAAGACAATATTTTTAAAAAAGAAGATTTTTTTGTCATTTTTATCGATTTATTCCATATTTTTTAAATGTATATTTTTTTTATTCTTTCTATATCATGGTTCAACTGAAATATAAAAAATATAGCCAAATAAAGAGTATGCTTCCAGTGAGAATCGAACTCACATTTCTATACCTGAGAGAAGCCTATTTTACTGCTCACCTCTGAAGCTTGCCAAGCACCCACTCTCTCTCTCTCGATTTTCTAAGAATATTTGTGATTGACAAAATATCTGTAAAATTACGAATAAACAGAGTATATTCTTTTACAAGAAAAATCGTCTCCAACTCAATCATTCGTTACGTTCCAGGCCAACCTCCGTCTTCCGAAATCCAGACACCTTGTGCGCCCTGACACTGTCCATAACAAGCAGTGATGAAACCAACCGTCATTGAACGTTTATCGCCAACCTCCAAGAAAGGGATAACATTACAAAATCCTTTTGGTGCGGTCCAATGGGAGTGTCCAACAAGAACATGCTCGAGCCCGGGTTACTACACACAACAGTCCTGATCACCAGACGATCCACGAAGGCTACCAGACACCCAAGAAGAATCTACAGCCACAGACAGGCCAGAATAGGTAAGTGACTTTTTCTTTTCATACTTCGTGGTTTCCAAGAGCAAGTTTTACGCTAGAGAAAGCTGCGGACGAAGATAAATAGCAATATCGAAACAATGGAGGCTTGCTAGTACGGACAGAAGCAGACAAATATGGGAGTGAGAGGGACACCAGCAGAAAATTATGAGGGTACAGAGGGAATGGTAACATGCCCTTAATAAGTGGGTGTGGAAGCATCATCGAAGGGAGAGTGGGGGCAGATAGAGACATGCTTTGTTGGAATTGTGCAGGAATAGGACATGGACAAAGGTTTTGCGGGCGACAAGTCTCAGGAAACGATGCAGGTCTGTTCGCAAGGTGCCTGGCATACAGAAGAAATTATTATCAACACATGTAATTGATAATATGGGCTCACTTAATTCAGTCTTAATCAGAATGGGGGCACGGATCTATGAGAATATATTGATAACTGATATACTGTAAAATCAAATCTCTAGACCGGTGTACATAACCAATGCCAGACCATCATGAGAAATGTCCCTTTTTAGATGGGTCTGGACAGAGATAGAAAAAACTGCCAAGTAAAGGTAAGAACTAATGCCCAACTCCTTATAGCCACCATGATAGCACAACTAACATGGGCAATAGCGACAGAAGCTGAGATAGATTTTAGAGTACATTGTAAGAACAAGAACCAATATAGAATCATTGTAAGGGCTCCTCTACCGACGGTGAAGATAGGCCTGGGCTGCACGGCATACAGTGATACTATGTTACTCGCGGAACAAGTGAATGGTAAAACTAGATTTAAGAAAATAGACCAGTTGCAAATTCCTCCAATTAACATCTGCTGTTCAGTGGTTTGTTCCCTGGTGACAAGAACATTTCCAAATTTCTCGACTGAATCCATACCTGCCGAGCCAAAGGAGATGGAGGCAAAAGGTTTTGGAGGAATTAAATCGCATAAAACAACAAGAGGTCAAGAGAGCTGTGAGCACTCCGAAATTATTTATAATAGAAATTATCTTGGGGCTAACAGGCACTTTACTAATATTAGGAATAGTGGTAGGATGTTGGATAGGGAAGAGGTGTGCCAAGAGATGACGTGCAGCCAAATCACTAAATCTCTCGGTCTTGGTAGGGGACAAACATTTAAGTAACACATCGAATATAGGCACTGCTCAACCAAGGTTATATCCGAGTAGAAAGTTCCTGTAAAACAATGTCAGGGAGAAACGGCCACCACACAAACGAAATAGAGGTTTAACATTTTCATCATTGATATGAAGCAATATCCCGACTCCTCAAAGATGGGTAAGAGTCTTTGTGTTTTTAGAATAAAGTATGTTATGAATTTGGTGGTCAATGAGTCGCCATTATTATAGTAAACAAAAGTGACGAAACTTGTAGTAAACACTGATCTTGGCTGATAGTAAAACAATGCAGAACAATTTGGGGGATTTTTTAGTTTAATTTTAGTAAAGCACAAATTTAAATGAATTCGGAGGCAGTACATGGTACGGGAAAAACAATGAATGAAGAAAAAGTCACTTAACTGAAACAAAAAAAGACAAGAAGAAAGCAAGGGCAACTATGTCATTTAAAAACACAAAAAAAGATGCCAACATGCTTTTTCCTTTTTTTTCTTTCCTTCCCTATTTCTTTTCTTTCCTTCCCTATTTCTTTTCTTTCCTTCCCTATTTCTTTTTTCACTTCCTTGCTCTGAATATGTAGAGCAGCTAACCCTAACCATTGTAGCTCTTGAGTCGTATTTTTTTTTTCTAAATTCGTTCTTGTTAAAAAGAAAGTGAATATTTGAATATTTTTTTTAAGTAGAGTAAAATAATTGTGAACACAATTTCATCCTTTGCACTCAAAATATGTATCCAAACTAATTAAACCTTAGTCGAAAGACTGAGAAAATCTTTTTCTCATTCTCTTCCCCTTATTCCTGACTTCAGACATCTGACACGATGACCTTCGTGATGATTGAATCATGTGTTGGTCAGACAGATTGCCCCACAAAGTTCCCAGGTACCCTGGTGTCAGAAAAGAAAAGCTTTTCGTTGTGATTAAATCAGAATCAATTATCTGTGGAACAGATATGTAAGACGTGTGGAAGGCGAAAGAATTGTTTGAAAATTTGATCCAAGGCAAAGTGCCCTTGTTGAGTGTGCAAAAAGTGGTTGCACATTGGGGGCTAAGAAGCCCAAAAAAGAAAATTAGCTCGAAGGCAAAACGTCCTTCTTGTGCGTACGGATTTTATGTCCATGTATTTGGGGGCTAGGAAGCCCGAAAAAAGGAGGAGTGAGATTTAAAAAGTAACAACTTCTAGGAAGATTGTTAGAGTCTCATGGATTAAAAGCACAAAAAATTACTGGCAAAAACATTTTTTTCCCCCACTTGGTTAACAGATGTAGGTCCCCACCCAATGCTACAACTTCTATTTGGGGCCAGTCACCAGTCTTCCACATTGGCCCCACCCTCCTCTGTTACAAGTGCTCTCTAGTTGGAGAATGCGATGTTGGTTTATGTTGGATTCAAACATTTTACAAAATACAAATCATAAGATAACCCTAAACCCTAACCCTAAGATGATAATGCAGAACTCCAGTGCATTTAATCAAAGTTTGAGACCTTTTCTTCTTCTTTATGTGCCCTGTCCCTTCAGGATATGAGAGATCATGGCTCTCCACAGCTTCCTTTCCCTTATCACTCCCAGCAACTTCTTGTTCCTTTTGCCTCCCTTGGGATGTGTGAGCATTAAATTCTCCAAGCCTCCATTCCTCATTGAGACCTTTTTACAAAAGTAAAACAAAGATTCTTCACACACTTTGCCAAGTAAATAATAAAAAGTAAATAATAAAATAGTAAAAAGTAAAAAAAGGAAGATCCACCCCACCAAAAAGTAAAAAAAGGAAGATCCACACACTTCACAAGCATAAGGTTTCTCTCCAGTGTGTGTTCGCATATGTTTCACGAGAGTTGACTTTTGTGAAAAGGAAAATCCACAGATTTCACAAGAATATGGTTGCTCTCTACTGTGTTTTCGCATATGCATTTCCAAATTGTACTTTTGCGTAAATGAAGATCCACACACATCACATGAATATGGTTTCTCTCCAGTGTGTGTTCGAATGTGGCACACCAATGTTGATTTGTGTGAAAAGGAAGATTCACACACATCACAAGAATATGGTTTTTCGCCAATGTACCACCAAATTTGACTTCTGTGTAAAGGAAGATCCACACATATCACAAGAATATGGTTTCTCTTCAGTATGTGTTTGCATACATTCCATCAAAGATGATTTCTCTGGAAATAAACATCCAGACATTAGAAGAAAAGGTTTCTCCCCAAAATGTGTGACTTTTCAAACATGCATTCTTTGAAAATATAGATCCATACACTTTGCAAAAATGATTTCTCTCCAGAGTAAGGTTTTTCCAGGGGTGTAGAGGTCACATAGGGGTCATTAAGTACATCTTTTAGCCATATACTATATAATATCTACTAGTCATTTATGAAAAACATCTTACCGTTTTTTTGTGATATCAGGTGTGCTCAATTACCTAGTAAAATTCTACCACAGTCTGACCGCTGGAAAGGTGTTACTTTCAAGATGCCGTCCAAGATGGCCTTAAATCCTTAAAATGTCCATTACTCGTTCATTATTCAGTCTGAAAAGGTATAATTCTGAAGATGGCATCCAATTTGATTGCCAAATTAGTTGGCTGCATTTATGAAAATAACCCACTCTACCCCCTAAAGTAATCACAACAAAAGGTTTCTCAACATATTTTTGTAGTATTAAGTATGCTTTATAACATATCAAATGTCTACCACAATTTGACCACTGGAAATGTGTAATTTTCAAGATGGCGTTCAACATGGCTGCCAAATGCTTAAAATGCACATTACTCATTCATTTTACTAACGGTTTTCCGGAGTACAAGGTGTGCTCAATAACATACTAACGGTCTACCACAATTTGACCACTGAAACGGTGTAATTGTCAAGATGGCGCCCAAAGTGGCCGCCAAATCCTTAAAATGCCCATTTAGTCGAGTGCATTTACGGTTCTTCATAGTATCTGGTGTTCTAAATAACATATTAAAAGTCTACCACAGTCTGACCACTGGAACAGTGTAAATATTAAGATAACTGCACTCGACTAAATGGGCTATGGCGTTCAAGGATATGGCGGCCACCTTGAACGCCATCTTGAAAATTACACCGTTCCAGTGTTCAGACTGTAGTATACTTTTAGTAAGTGGAGCACACTTGACACTACTAAAAACCATTGGAAAAACTTGTCCATGAAGGAGTCACACATGAGTCATTATGTGCATTTCATTCAAAGAATATCTCAAGGTGAATCACCTGAGACAACCATAGGGTATTTACCAATAATTCCAGTCCCCACAACAGATTACGACACAGTCTGGGCAGTGATTCAATGGTGCAAAAGCATTGCCACAAAAGTAAACATACAGTACACTGTGATAGCCTTTAATAAAGGTTTGTATTACAAAGCCAGAGAGCTTGTTTGAATCCACAGTGAAGAATGCCAACGTGTAGTTCTACGCCTATGAATTGTATGAAGGCCAAAGGACGACACTTTGCAGATGGTAGGCAGATATGTTAGTTGGGACAGGCGTATACAATGAAGCTACAGTTGCTAAAGTTATCGCAGGGAAATGCTGGAATCGTGCAGTCCGATGTCACAAGTTTACCACGAGGAGGCCATGTGGAGAGTATAATAGCGCAAATTCATGCAGTGGTTGCAAGATAAGCACTTAGAGCTTGAAGACAGTTTTACAGACCTTCTAGATACCATCATCCATTCCTTCTAGGAAAAGGATACAGCGGATATCAAAGCAGCAACAGAGGAACTCTTGACATATATGGAAGCTTTGATGTGTGCTGTAATTTGCCTGCTTTCCACTCGTTGATGGGATGCGACAGAACAAATCAGTTGGCTGGGCATGGTAAGAAGTCTTCATGGAAGATATTCTTGCAAAGTCCTTCACTTCTGGTGAGATTAGGGCACACTGTCAGATGTTGAAATATTTGTTGTAAAGCTGTATATGCCATCATCAGACTTGACATCAATTGATGCCCTTCATGCTTGCCTGTTTAGACAGAAATCACCAGAGGCCCTACCACCAACACATGATGCCAAAATATGCTGCGGATAACTATCAGGCTCTCATATGGTACAAGTCCATCGAATCAAAACGTGAACTGCCTTCAGTACTAGAAAGTGGATGGGGACTGAATGACTCTGAACAATTACAACCCACACTGTTGAGCCAAGCAGCCACAGACATTTGTAGAGCTTCTTACTTTCACCTGCAAGACCCAATGTAGGAGAAACACTTGCACATGCACAAAGAACCAACCTATGTGTTCACTGGCATGAGGATGTCATGAGGTCCATTGCCTGAATCCTTACAATACTATGTCCAGTGATGCTAAATCAGACTATGGTACTGGATCGTATATTGCATGGACATTGCAGTATAATGTGAAACGTATTGACAGTATCAAAAGATGTTTTATAAATATAACCTAAAGAAAACTCTATTATGACATTTTTAAATGCTCTGTTGAAACTAAAGACTGCATGCAAGAAAA
>VCCN01006563.1:374753-391193 GCA_006491835.1 Architeuthis dux
AGGGACGCAACTCTTCTATATTATCATTGAGTAGGTTACGTCTCTTGCACAATTTTCTCCATTATCCACGTATATACGTAAAACGCAATGTGTGTCCATGTATTTCATATATACTGTCATTTCTGACGACACGGGTACTAACTAACAAAAATAAGTGAACAAGAAAAAAGAACAGTCTCCCAGAACCTAAAGAAGTTAGTATGCGGAAATTTGGACGGGATGTTCACACTATATCACTAATGTATGCTGGGATTGTGCTTTTTCCCAAGCTCAGTCGACCTTTCTTTGACGTAAGTATCTCTGAATCAGAGCTGTATCTCCGAAATTTAGCCAACACAGGCATCAAATTTGGAAATCGAGTTAGTCTAAAGGGTTAGAAAATCAAGCTAGTCTAGAGGCAGATGTTGGCCATTGCTGATGACTGGTGGTCACGGGTCTCATACCTCCAGTACTCTGCTCAGTATGTGTGCAGACCCCAGTAGTACTGTGGTCTGCTTAGTCTCTATCCTTCCTCTTATCTCTAGCTCCTCCAAACTTTAAAAAAATGTATTTGGCACAGTTCCCAGTGCACATACTATTATGGGTACTACCCTGACCTTCATGTTCCACACCTTTTTCAGCTCTCGGGCCAGGTCCTGGTATTCTCCTAGCTTTTTACTTTCGAATTCCAGTCGTTTGCACAGTTCCCAGTGTATAACAGTTGCTACCCTGATTTGTACACCTTTGGGCAAATTTACTGCATTCATTGATTATGTGGTTTACAGTCTCATCCATTTATCCACATAGGTGTCATTTGCTATTTGTCTGATTTTTGTCGCCCTTTGCCATGACATAATTTCTACGGATGCATTTGTTTTGAGCTGCCATGATGAGAGATTCTGTTTCTCTCTTCAGGTTTCCTCTGCATAGCCATGTCCATGATTGTTCATCTGCGATATTTTCTATTTGTCTTTTAAATTCTCTGTATAGTTTTTTCTGTTCCCATTTTTCTTTTCTACTCCCTCGTTTGCTACTTTGTTGTTTGTTGTACTGATTCGAGTGCTTTGCATGATATATTCATTGCTTGCTTGTACATATTTCACTAATCCTATTTTCGCCATTTGGACACAGTCTTCTATACTGATGAGTCCTCTGCCTCCTTCTTTTCTCTTCACATACAGTCTATCTATGCCATCTCTGGGGTGCAGGGTCTTGTGCATTGTCATTAGTTTCTTAGTTCTGCTTGCTTGTACATACTTTTCTAATCCCATTATTATTATCATCTTCTTCTTTTGTATATTCCAGGTTTACCGTATATTCCTGGCAGCCAAAACTATGCACTATACATCTGTTTTTTATCAGTACGAAGAAAGCACAGTTGTAGGTGCATTCCAGAGAGAGGTCTTCCTTCCTGACAAAGATTATATTAACAGTTTGACTCCAGACATCATGGATAATTTAATGAATGAAGTGAATGATCTGTTCAGTGACTTTTAAAAGGGCCTCGTTTCAACTATAAACAGATGGTCAGAAAATGCTTGAAATAAATACATGAACTGCTGCCTACCACCCCTAAACACATTGGAACTCTTCAATGAATAAAATAAAATTTAAAAAATGGAACTCTTTTGTGAATTGAATAAGAACAGAGTTTTTTAAATTACCTAAAAGAGCAAGAGGGAGTAAATTTGATCAGGAGTTATTCCCTTGAATTAAAATTCAATTTTTAAAAAATATGAATTTAAGAGTTAAACAGGTGGTAAGAAAAACGGTTAAAACTGCGCAAGTGCAGGGCCGGCCCTAAGGTTTTGGTGCCCTGGACTGGTCCCACTCAACTGCAGCTTGCTGTCACTTTAACTTCTGAATTTCTTTGTATTTGTTTCCTAACCCTAACCTTTGCACGTACATTCTTTTTAGACTCCTTGTATTTTTATCAACTTTAGTATCTATTTATACAGAGGCATAGCTAGTGGGAGGGGGAGGGGCAAAAATCTTTATAAATAGTAGTTCACCTATTGCATCTCTACTGACAAATCTGACTAAATGCAGGAAGGGCACCTCAGGGAGCCACCCCCACCTAAATCTCTAGCTACACCTCTGAGTAGGGCCAGCACTACCATTAGGCCAAACTAGGCAGCCGCCTAGGGCTCAGTACTGACCTTTCGGGAGAAAGACTTAAAAGCAGATCAAGCAATTTCTATTGAGTGACTAACCAGACCCGTTTTTAATTTTTTTTTCTGTTCCTGGGTAATAAGCGTTATTTTCTGATTATGTGTAAAAAGTATAGAAAATTGTTATTTATTCTCTTCAAACTTTGCTTTTGTGATATTTTGTAATTTACCTATTTTGCCTCAGGAAGCTGAGGGAATATACTTGAAGGCTTCAAACTCCTTAAACAGAGCTGTGAGAAATTGTTTCATAAGGCCCAATTTTATGTTCATTGTTGACATCAACACCTTCCGAGGATCAATCAGAGGCTTCCACGTGATGTTGTTCATCCCCACATAGAATTTAGGCAGCTATGGCTAGTCAGGCACCTTTGGGAGTGCCCAGGTGTCCCCGATGACCTACCAGCCATACTCATCATACTTCTGTGTGTCTAGCAAGATCTTTACGCTGTTGTATTACAGGTGAAATGGAGTGACCAGAATGTGTCTTGTTCCCTATAGGCATGCTGAAATATGCCTTGTAGGCCTTGCACATCTTAGCATAGTACTGTCTGAAGCAAAGGTCAAAGCTGGTGTTTTTGTCGAACCACAGATAAAGAAGATCCTGGAGTGCAAGGAATTCCCAAACAAGCTCACTAAGATGAGAAAGGACCTTGGTATAGCTTTGTCACAGTTGTTCGGGGCTTCCAGGTAGGCATTGGAAGACAAGGGGTGGTGAAGGGGGCAAAGAATAAAAATCACATCAGGCCCATCCTTCACATTATCAACTTTACAGTGTGTGTGTGTGGGGGGGGGGGGGGGCTAATATTCACATGTTGCTGTTTGTCTGAGAAAAAAATGAGAATAAAAATATGTAAATTCACCCATTGTACAACTGGAAATAGGTAAGTTCCAAAATATCACTGTCCTGTCACGAAAGCAAAGTTTGAAGGGAATAATAGACATTTTCTATACTTTTTACACATAAGTAATTAGTAAATAACACTCACTACCCAAGAAGAAAAATTGTGTTGCACAGTGTAATCTTAGTTATCAACACCCATTTCAACAGGTCCAGTTACAGAAGTACAAAAATGTTTTGAGACCGCACAAATGGTAGGGTGGATGAGGTCAAATTTGACCGCTGAGGTCACCAGAGGTTATTTGGGGCAGAATTAGTTTGTGTCCTTTATGATCTGGATTGCAGCCAAACAATTACATTGCTTTGTGGGGGTAACTTGGGCAGAAATTGATGATAGGATAGGTGGTGCTGACCTTCAAAGTTATTGAAGGTCATTGGGGTAGGAAAAAAGGAGAAAGACATTTTATAATAGTACAGCTGTCGCTGTGTATTTGTTAGTCAAAGAAAGTGAAAATAATCGAACACATCATTTGAAATTCCAATTTATTACAAAAAAATAAGAATTCTACTATTGTAACTGATATACACATCAATGTGATCTCTGTTCTCGTTTTTTTGCTACTAGTTCTTCGACTTGTGGGTCTATTTGTGAGAGAGCACATCTTAAATCATTTTCAACTTGGAGCTCATTTTGAGCCTTCGACTTGATAGATAGAAGTGCAGAAAACCCTATCTCTAGACTGGACTTTTATTTTTACCTAATAGCCTTATTCCCCCCCTTGGACTACCAAAACCCCTCCCCTAAAGAGCTTACCTACAGAAATGTTTTTTATGTTCTGTTTATTTCATTATTTGTCATGTAAGTCAATTATTCACTAATAACTGTTAATGAGAAATGTTCAGAGGTATTTATGTTTTACACAGAAGTAGATCTTATAGTACAATAAGTAAAATTTTCTTGTAGGGATCATCAGTTGTTTGCTATATAACTGTTTCAGTGATTCAATTATATATATATATCAAAATCAAAAAAGCACTTGAAATAAAACCTGCCCAGGACAGAAAAACTTTCACCTGACTGGCCAACATGGAACAGCCAATTATGGACTCAAACAAATCTCACCATTAATAATTGTAGCTATATAAGAAATTAACTAAACAAGAGTAACTGTTCATCTGAAGATCAAAGTCTCGTGAAACCAACTGTACAGGTTGTAATGAACCAATAAATATTTTTCTACAATATTCGCACTACTAACACACACACATATATATATATATAATCCATATACAGGCATCCACTTGAATAATCCAGAGAGTGAAACCAGTTGTACAACTTGTTGTGGATCAATAAAAAATATCATTTATATATAGAAATAAATATAGGCCAAAGTAGGATGACTTAACTGTTAAAAATGGATTGCATCATGAGGACTGATTTGAGAGATCACTGCTAAAGAAGCTAACATTTTTGTTTACTTTCATACTAAGCTGGCACCACAATGACTGTTTGACTTTTAGCAAAAAACGATTATTTTATTTTATTTTTTACTAAACCAAGTATTGTAAACCATTTTTATTAATTTTTGATTACTATTTACATTCATCCTAGATGCAACTGCACATTGTATCTGGAGTCACGGTTTCAACGTATACCATACTCTGGAGAGATCATGTGAAACCTTTTATCAATAATTCTAATTTAGTTCAAGTGTTTTTTTTTTTATATACAATTGTGTTTTTATTTAGTCCATTAAATGGTTCTTATTATGAATAAACCATTGGCACTATTTTGCTTCTCTTCAACATTTCTTCCTTTGAGAAAATGTCATCATTATTCTTTATCCTAACAATAATATTGATAAAGTATCTTGGTTAGCTTATACAGCACCGCTCAGGATTATTGGTACCCTTGAAATACCCAAAGTTAAGCATGGTGGAGGATCCATAATGTCATGGGGCTGCTTTGCTGCCTCTGATACTGGAGGCCTCGACCGTATGGAAGGAATCATGAGATCAAAGGATTACCAAGGGATTTTAGAGCAAAATATGCTACCTAGTCTAAGAAAACTAGGTTTGGTCTGAAGATTATGAGTGCTCCAGCATGACAAAAACTAAAGGACACATTCAAATGCAAACGAGAATGGTTGAAAATGGAAAAATGAATTGTTTTAAACTGGCCAGCAATGAGACCTAATCTCTATCCCATTGAAAATCTTTGGAGAAAGCAGAAATCTGTTGTCATGTTTTCAATGCGTACCATACACTGCAGGAATGCTGCAAACATTCAAGAGATTGAACAAATTGCAAAGAAAAAGTGGGAGAAGCTACCAGAAGCTTATAGATGGCTGTGAGAAACGGTTGGAGGCAGTGACCATTGCAAAATGGTGCCAATATTACTGTCCACTGGGTTATGGGTTAAAATGTTGCATAAATAAAAAGAAATAAGAGAATTAATGAAAGAAAAACATAGCATTTCAGTATTTAGAAATGACTTAGCCTGGAAATGTTCATTTGCTTCATATTATCTGTATTCACGTTGTAATAATATTAATTGTAATGCCCTCACAACAAGTGCGATGATTTGGGATGCTAAACTACCCAAGCGACAAGCAATTGTTGAAAAGAACCGTTATCTCCAGGATACCTAATTTTTTGACTAGTATTTCTTTCATCTTAATTAATCACTGCTATCCACAACACTGGTTTATTGCTGGGTTTAGGTTATTAATGTGTTTTGACATTTATATGTATCTATGTATTCAGACTTCGCCCAGCCCTAACTGTCCATAGTAGAAACTTGAAATTTTGCACACAACCCCCCCTCAATGAGTAGGGAAAATGTTTTTTTTTGTTTTTTAAAAATTTCCCCCCAAAATAGGGTTTTAGAGAGGGGTTCAATTTTTAATCCAAGTTTATGCTAAATTGGTTCCTTATTCTGTGTCCAGCAGTATTCATGTTTGTTTTTTTTAATGTCCAACAAAAGGCGAGAGGAGTAACTTATTCATTAATCACAACCTTTTTAATTGATCACCCCAACACAGCATATATGGGTGGCAGTCATTCATAATTTCCTCTGGAATGCTAGTTTTCTATTTGTTCTTTGAAATTACTATAGGAAAGTTTAAAAGTAATGATTTTTTGCTAAATTACTTTGGACATCCTATTAAAATATTCTGATGATACAAATTTGGTATTGTACAGGTTATACAAAAAATTCAAAGGTGCAAATTGTAATGTATATTTGAAAATAATGGTTTCTCTCTATTGTGTGTTCTGAAATACTGTATAACTTTTATGAAAAACAAGTCTGGTTAGTCACTCAACAGAAACCATCACACAGCCAATGTCTTTTGGCAGCATGTCATGTTGGGGGTGATCAATTAAAAATTTGGAAAAATGGGTGATCGATGAATAAGTTACTTCTCTCACCTTTTGTTGGGCAGTGATCACTAAAAAGTCTGAATTTTCAAAAAACAAGTGTGAATGTTGCCAGACACAAACTAAGGGACCAATTTAGCATACACTTACATTGCAAATTGAACCCTCCACTAAAAACCTATTTGGGGGATAATTTTTAAAAAAACAAAACAAGAAAAGCATTTTTTCTAGACATAGTAAGAAGTTAATGTTTAAATTTTCAGCTCTTTAGCTCCATACCATATTCAGAAGGAGATTAAAAAGTGAACTCACATTGCTATGTGGAAGAGTTACCAAACTATTAAGTTAATTTTGATCCCCCCTGCTCAAAATGCATAATGTCCCCTGCCATCTCAGGAAATAAAAACAGATTGTGTGCTTGTTCAAATACTTATGAGCAATACTTTTTTTATCAATGATAATTTATACATAAAAAAAGTATTGCTCCTAAGTATTTGAACAAGCACAAAATGTTGTTGTTTTCTGAGATTGCAGGAGCCATTATGGATTTTGAGCAGGGTGGGATCAAAATTAACTTAGTAGTTTGACAACTCTTCCATATAGCAATGTGAGTTCACTTTTTTAATCCGCTTGATCAATTCTGAACAAGATTTTAGAAGGATAGGAACAAAAAACTTTCATTTTTCTCTTAGTTTAACCACAATAGAAAGTATTTAACTGTCAGATATTCCTGAAAAGAACTGACTCCGTATGAGAGTGTTTTCTTATTTTGACTGATTTCATTTTTTTAATTTATTCATTTTTCCAGTCTTACTGTCTCAGATATATGACAGGTGCCTCTTAGCACTTGGCACCCTGTGCAAATGCACGTGTTGCCTTGGGCCGGACATGGTGTTCACAAATCTTTTTACATTAGTTGATTTCTACAAATGATTATGTCTTCTTTTTATTGTGTGTTTGAACATGATTGTCTAATGTAGATTTCTGTGAAAAGGAAGATTTGCACAACTGACAAGAGTATGGTTTTTCCCCAGTGTGTGTTCGCATATGTCGCACTAACGCAGACTGTTCTGCAAATACTGATCCACACACTTCACAAGAATATGGTCTCTCTCCAGTGTGTGTTCGCATATGTGGCACTAAATTTGACTTTCTTGAAAAGGAATTTCCACACATATCACAAGAAAATGGTTTTTCACCAGTGTGTGTTCGCATATGTTGCACTAAACTTGACTTAAATGGGAAGGAAAATCCACACACTTCACAGCTATATGGTTTCTCTCCAGTGTGTGTTTGCATATGTCGCATCAAGTGTGCTTTCCGTGAAAAGGAAGATCCACACATATCACAAGTATAGGGTTTCTCTCCAGTGTGAGTTCGCATATGTATCACTAAATTAGAGTTTTGTGAAAATGCAGATCCACACACTATGCAAGTATAGGGTTTCTCTCCAGTGTGTATTCGCATATGTTGCAACAAGTATGACTTCTGCTGAAATGAAGATCCGCACACTTCACAAGAATATGGTTTCTTGTCGGTGTGGGTTTTCAAGTGTCTTTTTAAGTTCGAACTATTCGAATATTTGCAGCCACAAACATCACAACAATTTTTTGGTGTGAGATTTTGCATCATTTTTTTTCAAACTGAGTTCATTAACAACACTTTAATCCATTCAAATTCATAAGGTCAAGAAATATAAGTCCAAAGCAAATTTTTTTCAGTCTTGAAGATCTGCGAATAAAAAGAAAATATTTAAAAAATATAATGAAATTATAATTCAACAAATAAGATTATATTAAGTTATATTTTGATTAGTTAGGTACATCTTTTTTATACACAAATACTCATCATGATATATATAACAATGATCTCCAATGTATTTCTCTCATTTGTTCAGATATTAATAAAATTAAGTCTTATGTATTTTTTTTGCACTCAATTCAGTGATAGGTATTCTTTGCAGAGTATTTATCTCAAACATTGAAACAGGGATTATATGTAGAATAGGCACACCAAATTTGATTCAAGTCCCAACCTGACACTGTGTGTCATGTGGTATGTCAGCATTCTTACTGAAAACTAAACAAACAAAATCAATGTAAGATTTTTAACTCAATGTTTTTTTAAAATGATTTGCAGATACAGAGCAAAGTAGGATGATTTAACAATCAAGCATGGATTGCATCATAAGGACTGATTTGACAGATCACTGCTAAAGAAGATAACATTTTTTTACTTTCATACTAAGCTGGCACGGCAATGACTGTTTGAGTTTTAGTAAAAAACAATTATTTTATTTTATTTTTTTATTAAATCAAGTATTGTAAACCATTTTTATTAATTTTTGACTACTATTTACATTCATCCTAAAGATCTATTCCAAAGTCCTATCACTCTATTGCTAAAAAAGAATTTTCTGATATTCAATCTACTTCTATTTGCTTCTACCGTATATGTGTGGACTCTCAGTCCCTTGTACTTTCTTCTAGTAAAAAATACATCAGGGTTTACTACCTCTAAACCATGCATAATCTTAAACATTTCTATTAAGTCTCCCCGATCTCTCCTATTTTTTAACGATCTAAACCCTAACACTTTTAGCCTATCCTCATAACTCATACTTTTTAATTCCGGTACTAACTTAGTTGCTCGTCTCTAGACTTTTTCTAAAAGATTTTTATCTCTCTCCAAGTACGAAGACCAGGCCTCCTAGGAGCAATGTTGCCTCTAATTTTTATTAGTTAGTTTATGGTGTGTGGAGCTACCTGTCGTAATTGTCATGTGAAATAAATTTCTGTCCATCGTACAAAACTACCGCTTGAAATTATTTTGGTTACTTCTTTTAGTGTTGCTAATTTAGATATTTTATATCTAAATTTAGATCTATAATCGGTAGATTTTTATTTATTTGTATTATATTTCTCGAGAACCACTGATCCAAAGAACTTCGAACTCGACACTGCATTTCCTTGTGTGCTGACTAATATATCTGGTGAATATCAACTTCCTACAATGGCCAGTTGTTGAGTAATCACAGTGAATTAGATTTCTCAAGAACCGCTGATCCAAACAACTTCAAACTCAACACTGTTTGAGGATGTTTAACGACTTAACCGTCAAAACTTGATCCAATGTTTGGGGACTGATTTCACCCATAAACAAGCTAACATTACTTAGTTTCGTAATAACCATATTTACTCGAGTACAAAGCAATCACGGATATAATTTTTCTAGCTAAAATCAGTAATCTATTATAATATGTTATCAGTTTATTTTACAATTGAGTATAATGTTATGAAACAATTTTGACCCTGAGTTTTAATACTAAATTTCTCACATTAATGTACAATTAATGTGAGAAATTTAGTATTAAAACTCAGTAAATACAGTAATGTTTAGTTTTAAAAAAGATCTTTAGAATTTTAAATGAAATGTCAGATTATAATTTATTTATTTATTCAATTATTTACAAATACCCAGTCAAAATTACACACATTCCGTAATGATACATTCTCAAAATTTTGTAGACCTGAGTAATAGGGATTTACACACTCAAAATATTGAGTGTATGTGGTCTCACCTAAAATCTAAAATAAAAATAATGTTTGGTTCTGACCATTGCTTCCATCCCATTTTACAGAATTTCTGTGGCAAGAACAAATGAAAGAAAAGCCCAGAAATTTATTTTAACACTTACACGTCATGTAATTAAAGATATATCATATTGTTATGGATCACATATTTCAGAATGAATAACTATGGAAAGTCAGTAACATTTCACAGATAAATTGTAATCTGACATTTCATATTGTTATGGATCACATATTTCAGAATTAATAACTGTGGAAAGTCTGTAATATTTCACAGATAAATTGTAATCTGAAATTTCATATTGTTATGGATCACATATTTCAGAATTAATAACTATGGAAAGTCTGTAATATTTCACAGATAAATTATAATCTGACATTTCATATTGTTATGGATCATATATTTCATATTGTTATGGATCACATATTTTTTATAATCTTGTAAATAAATAATTGAATAAATAAATTATAATCTGACATTTCATATTATTATGGTTCACATATTTTTAATCACTGCTACCAAACGTTTAGGTTATTCATGTGTTCACACATTTATATGTATCTATTTATCTATGTATCTGGACTTCGCCCAGCCCTAACCATTCATAGTAGAAATTTGAAATTTTGTACACACACTCCTCTCAATGAGAACGGAAAATGCTTTTTTGTTTTTTGGAAATTCCCCTATTTGTGCCCATGTGATTTTTGAAAATTCAGACATTTTTTAGTGATCACAGACAACTTTTTAATTGATAACCCCCAACACAGCACATATGTGTGGCAGTGATTCATAATTTCCCTTGTAATGCTAGTTCTTATTAATTTTATCAAAAATCTAAAAATCCTTTTTTAAAACAAAACAATTAACGTATTTTTTGTGCATTTAATCAGTAAGACCCCTGGGCAACACTCGCAATAACTACAGAAAGACTGTAATATTTCACAGATAAATGCGACAACTTTAAGATTAAAACGCAGGGTCAAAATTGTTTTGTAACATTATACTTGATTGTAAAAAATAACTGATAACATATTATAATAGATTACTGATTTTAGCTAGAAAAATTATATTTGCGATCGCATTGTACTCGAGTAAATATGGTTATTACGAAACTAAGTAATGTTAGCTTGTTTAGCGATGATGGGTGAAATCAGTCCCCAAACATTGGATCAAGTTTTGACGGTTAAGTCATTAAACATCGACAAGGATTTTGTGATACTATTTCTTCACAATATTCTTTTATGTAGCTAAAGGGGTCGGAATTCTAAATTTCACTTTTTGATTAAATTAAATTAATATCACCATAATATTAGTCAGAACACCAGTGTCGAGTTTGAAGTTGTTTGGATCAGCGGTTCTTGAGAAATCTAATGTACTGCGATTAATCAACAACTGGCCATTGTAGGAAATTGACATCCACCAGATATATTAGTCAGCACGCCAGGCAGTGCAGTGTTGAGTTTGAAATTCTTTGGATCAGTGGTTCTTGAGAAACCTAATGCACGATTAGTTGACAACTGTCCATTGTAGGAAGTTGACATTGACCAGATATATTAATCAGCATACAAGGCAGTGCAGTGTCGAGTTTGAAGTTTCTTGCATCAGCGGTTCTCAAGAAATATAATAAAAATAAATAAAAATCTACAGATTATAGCTCTTTTAAATTTAGATATAATGTATCGAAATTAGCAACACTAAAAGAAGCAATCGAAATAATTTCAAGCGGTAGTTTTGTACGAAGGACGGAAATTTATTTCACATGACAATTACGACAGGCAGCTCCACACACCCTAAAGTCTGGCCCCTTCTAAACATGCACCTTTCGAATGGGCACTGCTCTAAATGAGTATATTACCAAACTCTACTGCATTGAAACTCTGTAACCAAAAATATGAATATGTAGCAGTCCAAAAATAAGTAGACCCCTGCGAAAGAAGTTATTTAAAATCAATGGTGTGGCCGTTTTTATTTTCTACTACTGCTTGTAGTCTTGATGACATTGACCTCACTAGATTTGCACAGTCACTGGAATGTTATTCCACTCCGACAGTATGCAGTCTTTCAATTCCATCTTCTTGGATAGTCATCGTTTTTCTACTTTCCGTTTAAGTACATTCCATAAGTCCTCAATTGGATTTAAATCCGGTGACTTCCTAGGCCAATTGAGCACTTTTACCTTTTACTTCTTCAGAAACTCCATTTTCTCCTTAGAGGAATGTTTTGGATCATTGTCATGCTAGAATATAGCTCTTCTTCTGAAGCGTTTGAGTGAAGGCAACATGTTTTCTTTCAATATTTTGACGTAATCTTCCGCATTCATGATTCCGTCGATAAATGCAGCTCATCAGTGCCATTAGAGCTCATACAAGCCCAGACCAAGATGTTTCCACCACCATGTCTAACTGTTGAGACCAAACACTTTTCCTTGTATTCCTCGCCATGACGCTGCCAAACTCGTTGGATGACATCAGGTCCAAATGAGTTAATTTTTGTTTCATCTGACCACAGTAAGCTTTCCCAAAACTTTGGATTTTTAACATTATTCTTCTGTGCAAATTTTAAACGAGCCTGTTTGTGTCTCGATGTCAGTAGCGTTTTTTTATGCATTTGTTGGCCATGTAAACCTATCTTGTTCAGTGCATGTTTGATTGTTGTAATTGGAACATTCACGGCACACACTATTTTTTACTTCATTAGCAACATTTGCAGCCGATTTTTTACTGTTTTCATTAATCAATCTCCTGAATAGACCTGGGGGTCAGCTTGAATGGCCGACTTGGTTGCTTCTGTACACCTCCGACTTTTCCACTTTTTTGTAATTGGGCACAATTTTGGCAACAGTATTTTTGCTTAACATCAATCTAGTAGCTATTTTTTGGTAGCCGTTGTTCTGTTTGTGCAAATTAATAATACGTTCCTTCAATTACCCCAGAAAATGGAATTGTAAAAATACTGGTCTTTTTTTTCTGCTTTCTCTAAATTTGGCCGTTTTCTTCATTCAGTTCATAACAACAATTTTGGAAATGGTGTTGGATGTAATTGCGTTCCTTGTGTAAAAACATGCATAATTGGTTGTATTGTTTTGAATAGTGTGGTTATTAATGTAGCATAGTTAAGGTATTGCAGTACAAATTGATGTAACTAAGTATAAGATGAAAAAAATATTAAATTATTTGTTTTTTATTTCACGCTAAAAAAAAGTTAATATACGTAAACTTTAAGGGATATCTTTTCAGTTTAAACCTGGTTTTTATCAGCTGATTTTTCATGTTGCAGTGCAGTGTCATTTCTATATTTAAATGTTTTTAATTTAATTTTAGATATTTAAACTTACTTTTTTGATGAAGTATTGTAAACCATTATTTAATTTTTAACTACTATTATTTACCTTGATCTTAATTTTTTAGTTGCCTTTTTTTAAAATCAGAAATTAAGATGAAGGTAAATTATTTATTTATTGTTATGATGTGTGCAAATATTGCAAAAAGCTGTAGCAGTGTAAACAACAGATTACTGAGCAAAACACATAGATTTTAAAATTTTACGAAAAATCGAATATTCATTGGATTTTTATAAAATCTTCGGTACTTATATAATAAACTATTTTTTTTTTTTTTTAATTTCAGGAAAAAACATTTTTTTTATGTGATGGAAACCCCCCTTAATTCATTTGATGATTTTTTTAATTTATAATAGCTGTACCATAATATCTTTTGCACATATATAAAGATAGGTCAATGACAAAATAAATTCTGTTTGCATTTTTGAAAAAGCAGCCATGGGGAAGCAGTATTTAGGAATTTAAAAAAATTTAAAATTAAAATATTGCTCTTCTTGGCAAGTTTTTATCTTTATTTTCTAGCTCATATTTTATGGATGTGTAAAAAAAAAAATATATTAACATTAAATATTTTTTTATAGAGATTTTCTTTGATGAATTCTGTTTTATTTTTTTTCTCTTTTCTTATTCTTTCACTTACTGTACCAGATCGAAATGTATGTCATTTTAACAAAAGGTAATTTATCAAATAAAATAATTTATTTTTGAATTACTGCTTAGGGTCATTTTTTACATATTTTTTTGTCATTTTTAATTGGACAATATTTTTTTTACAGCTGGCCGTAAAGTAAAAAGTCTTGCTAATCAAGTGCCTTCCGGTCATTAAAGAAACTGACTTGACCCCATTTTTTTCCATCTTTCAAAAATGGTTAAAGCCCTCCATACATGTTGTCTGCTATTGTTGACATGGCCTGTCGATCACTGATCGATATCCGATCACACCAATCCCTACTGTTGAAAAAAGCTATATTTGCAGCATCTGACGCGTTTTACCACATTTCTGTTGAGTAATGATGAAACTAACTTTTGCAAATAAAATTATATCAATTATGAGTGTAAATTATTTTTAGTAGATTTTTTATTACAGAATCTCAATCTTTTTAAATTTTAAGACCTGTCAACAAAATGATTGATTTATCGATTAAAAAGTAAACATTTATTTTAAAAGTTCTAATTAAAGAAAATTGTCTTTCTTTTTTTTTACAATAATTTGGACTTTCCTCTTTCTAACAAGAACAAGAAAAACCTTAAGAACACATTTAAAAAAATGTAATTACGTTTTAAAACAGGGTGTCGACTATTTAAAAAGTGCTGTGGGTTTACCTACGTCCCATTGTATAACAATGGAAACAATTTTTTCAAAGACAAAAATCCCCATGAAAAACTTAATCTTATGATAGAAAAATTTTCCATTCATTTTTTTTACGAATGAGATAAATGTCTATTACAATAAAAATAATTCTTATACAAATTTTTCAGTTTTTTCCCTCGTCTACGTCACGTATCGCTTTTTCATCAAAAGTTTCGGAAGTACCTAAATAGCTGAAAACGGCAAGGGCCCTCCGCCAAATGATTGCTAGATCTTTTAATATATTTTCGGTACAGTAAATTCTTAACCTTTTTTGTAATTTTAAAAATCTCAGTAAATTGTATCTCAATGAATTTTACATCTCGACAAATATCGATAATTTACTGTCGGTAAATATTCTGCAACCCGTATTTTAGGGCCATAAATATTCATAAAATTGTCATGTTTAATTTAACCTAAAGTCCTTTGTATGGATCAATTTTTATGCAATCATCATCATCATCACAAGTCCACTGCTGGACAAAGACCTTTCCCATTTCCTTTCCATTCTTCTCCTACTGCATTTACTGTCCCATGGGGGACAATAGTCGTAGCTGAGGTGTGGGGGAAGGGAGATTTGAAAAGTCTATAAATAGTAGTTCACCTACTACTGAAAAATCTCACTAAATCTTTTTGGGGGGCTCAACAAGCCAAGCCCCTCAGGCCTCCAATACCCCCATACTTGGGGCCCTGGGCAGCTGCAATGTTTGCAATGACTTAAGTACAGCTCCAGTTAATGTATAGTTTTCAGGCATTCTTTCTCCTTGTATACTCATAACAATTAACCATTGTCAAACAAAATCGACTACAGATGCACAAAAGGGAACAGAGTTGATTGCAACTGGTCAAACATCAAAACCAACTATTTATTTAATTTAATAGTATCTCATATTATTTATTTATATTACTATTTTTTTTATTTGAATCATTTATTTATATTTATTTAAAGTAGGATGACTTAACCGTCAAAAATGTATTGCATCATGAATTTTAAAATAATACAGGCAGGAACAACTTTGCAAGCAAGCAGGGTTAGATGAAGATGTTAGATGTAGTAACCAATCAAATGCCCATCCACAGGGTTTTTGAAATCTCTCGTCAATGATTGGCCGAACCATTAAACAAAGAGTTTGATTCTTTTGGTGGTAAAATATGTTGGATAGGATAGCGGCACTCAGCAAGGAATCTTGACCACGGCAGACCTGGTTTTTGCCCGCTCCAACGGACATGGGAAGGTAGACAGAGAGAGAGAGAGGTGGTTAGACGTTAAAGTGGGTGGCAGCCAGCCAACGACCCATTACAGCAGTTTGCATAGATTACATTGATAGTTATTGAGTGTATTTTTTTTATTCAAGGAAAATTAGCGCTTTGTTGAAGTGTTGGGATTCGAACCATCATTGCATCCGAGAAGCGATTCTAGAAATAAATGAATCAATTTTAGCAGATAAAAGACGGACTGTTGTTTTATTTTCTCTCAAGACGGAGAAGCTCTGTGTAATTTACGTTTTCCCCCTCAGCTCTCCACCTGGAAGATATGGTATATTTCCTGTATTTTATATGTATCTCTCTCCCTTGTGTTCGGTGGGGCATTTTGGGGCCATGAACCTGCCTGGTCGCTGACTTCAATGCGTCATCGTTTTTCCTGGGACTGATCGGCTAAAGGCTGCTGCAACTAAAACATGTGCATCTATTATGCTACAAAATGAAATCGACTACGGATGCACAAAAAGGAACAGAGTTGATTGCAACTGTCTAAACATCAAAACCAACTATTTATTTAATTCAATAGTAT
>VCCN01006563.1:391701-409513 GCA_006491835.1 Architeuthis dux
CCCCCCCACCCACAAAAAAAATAGATAAAAGATAAATAATTTCTATGCCGAAAGAATTCCGAAAAAAACAACAAAAAAACTAATCTTAAAGGAAAAATAAATGTATACTTACCTATCCTTCCGTAGAAAATATCGCCAATGGTTTTAACATCTGGAAGCGGCATGGATGTCATATCTATCCCGAAAGATCGTCGTTTTATTTTGAAGTAAAAAAATTGGAGGAAAATCGTTTCAACAGCATTTGTAAATGTTGGATATATAATCTTTTATTTATGGTAAAGGGAAAATAAAACATTATTTTTTGATAATTCAGACGACACAACTACGGGTGGATGGAAAGCATACAATGGGCTACAGGCACGTCTAATCGTTTATGGAACACCATATTTAGAAGGGTTTGATTTACGTCGAGTTTTTTCGAAAGTTGAATTTATTGGATTAAACATTATTATCCACTGTAAACAATTTATGGCTATTGTTACCTTTCCAGTTTTAAAATGACCGCCGTCACAGTTGCTAGATTAGTGATTTTTATGGTTAGTATTTTAGGGTTATTGTCGTCTGCTTCTTTGATTTGAAATTCGTCAGGTACAGTGGTCATTTTAAAACGGGAAAGGTAACAATTTCCCAATTTATTATTATCAATAAATGAATTTGGCATGATGTAGGGGAGGTGGTCCCGATTGTAAACTTTCATACCCTCGCACACTCGATATTAAAAACGGAGCACAAATAAAAGAAATAAGAAGAGAAATTCATTCATTGCAGTAAGAAAAATACAAATAAATACATATTGCTTTGAATAAATTAAATTGATTTTATCTGTGGGCGTTTTTAACATCGAGTATGCGTGGGTGTGAAACTTTACAATCGGGACCGCCTTCCCATATTGTACCCGGAATCTTTGTCATTTCGGGTCTTTTTTTCGGCGAGAAATAGAAAATACAACAATCTTCTTTCCTTTTTAGGCTTCCGTACTTTGAAATCATGACGTCACAGTTATCTGCTGCTTTGTTCAAAACGAACGACCCTCAGTTTTTTTCACCCAGAGACGAAATTTGAAGAAAAACAACCAAATTTGACTAAATTTGTGAAAAAGGGAGAAGAAATTTGAACGAAATATGTAAGTAAGATCTTTGTGAATCCAAAAATACTCTCGAACCCTTCTAAATTCAAACAGAAAACGAACAATATTTATTTATTTAATACTAAATATGACATCGACAACATATAACAACCGTATTTAAACAAAGAGTTTCTTTCGGTCGGTCCATTCTACGGCCTTCTTCAGGTGTACGATCCGAATACGAACAATATAAACAAAAAGAATGAGTTTAATCGTCCGAAAAAAACTCTTCTCAAAAGTTTACCTTATTTACTCGTGTACAAGGCGATAAATTTAATATAAAAAATCAGGCCCAAAATTGGGGGTTAGTAGCAAGCAGCATTATACTCGAGTGTAAAAATAATGATAACATCATCATCTGTTAAAAGACAACACAGCTGGTCAAAGGGCTTTCCTATCTCCTTCCATGACGAGCGTGATTGCGCTAATCTCTGCCATGACTTACCGACCGACCGTCAGACGTTTCGGTAAAGATTCACTTCTTTACAACCTCGGTTCTCTTCGTAAAATCTTTTTTTTCTTCTTCCAATTTTCCGTGCATTGAATCTATTAGACTCTACAAATATCTGGAAATTAGTTAGTTTTTGGTCAAAAAAATGTGTTCTATGTTTTCCGATGGGGGTTTTATTCACAATGTTACTATCATGATGAAGTGAGCACTTACTTTCCGCCATTTTCATAGAGTTACGGCTGACATCTCTCCTTCCCTGTGTCGTTGCCAACTTTTCCAAAAAATCCAAAAATATCCAGCTGTTCCAGAAAAATATCTAAAAAGATATCCAAAATTGAGGCCAAAAAATATCCAAAGATATCTAGATATCAGGTCCTATAATCTAAAAATATCTGAGCCTCATCCCAAAAAAATATCTAAACTGATATCCGATATCTAAAAAACAATTTTTTTTTATCTAAACGCAACCAAAAATATCTAAATATAGATATAAAATATCTAAACTGATATCTAAAGACAAGGGGATTTATCAACAATTTGATATTTTGGATAAAATATCTAAAAATATCTAGATTTTGCAAAGAAAAATCTAGAAATATCTGAGCCTCATCAAAAACTATCTAAACTGATATCCGATATCTAAAAACAATTTCTTATATCTGAACGCAACAAAAAATATCTAAATTTAGATATAAAATATCTAAGTTGGCAATGCTGCTTCATCCAGTTACTTCCCGCGTTTTATGTTTTACGAGCTGGGGGGTTCTATTTACAATGTAACTGTAATGGTAAACTGGACCGTTTTTCCCTCCGTTGTACAGAAGTTTGAAGTATTTTGTTACTTGATATTTTAATGACGATTTGTTTGTGCTTTCAAAGAAATCAAGCGAAAATAATTAGGAACACATCATTTGAAATTCCAATTTATTATAAAAATTCTGTTATCGTAACTTGTTTTTTTGCTACTAGTTTTTTGATTTGTAGGTCTATTTGTGAGAGCGCTCATCTTAAATCATTTTTAACTTGGAGCTTATTTTGAGCTTTCGACTTAATAGAAAGAAGTGCAGAAAACCCTATCTCTAGACTGGACTTTTATTTATACCTAATAGCCTTATTCCCTCCTTGGACTCCCCAAATTTCACACCTGGGAGAATTTCCACCCGGTTGGGAATCACTGGATTGAATGCACATAAAATTGGAGGAAAAAAATATTTTATCTAGGAGAACCGAGGTTGTAAAGAAGTGAATCTTTACCAATTACTCCATCTTGTGTCTGGTCTTTTCCTACTGTGTTTACTGTCCCACGGGCATCAATCGGTTAGCCTGTTGTTGTTCCATCTGTTGTCCCTTCTTCTCGCTATGTGCCCTGCCCATTTCCATTTTTGTTGGTTAATTACTTGTACAATATCTTTCACCCTGGTCCACTCTCTTTTTCTATCGCTAAGAGTTATATCGATTTTTAGCTACAAAATGTGGTGCCAGCAAGTGAGGACGCAGGGAGGAGGCATTGCTGTGTGGAGAGTTCACTTCACAGGAGACAACTCTGCTTTGAATCACCACAGGGATCACATTATATTTGAGATCGCATTGTCTTGAGTGAATGCAGGGTTTAGGGTTAAGATTCGTTTTTTAAAAAAAACTTTACAGTACTTCTCTGAGAAAAGTTTTGTTTTTCTTTCAATTTTAGGTATTTTCAATTCATTAAACTCTACAACCAGGGTCAGATTTAGACCACAGAAATGAAAACTAGCATTCCAAGGGAAATTATGAATCATCACAACTCATATATGCTGTGTTGGGTGGTGATCAATTAAAAAGTTGGGAAAAGGGGTCATCAATGAATAAGTTACTTTTCTCACTTTTTGTTGGGCTGTGATCACTAAAAAAGGTCTGAATTTTCAAAAACCAAGTGGGCTCAAAACAGTGACCAATTTAGCATAAACTTACATTGCATATTGAACTCCCCTCTAAAAGCCCATTTAGGTGGAGAATTTTCAAAAAAGAAAAAAATCATTTTCCTTAATCATTGAGGGGAGTGTGTGTGCAAAATTTCAAGTTTCTACTGTGAAACAGTTTTGGCTGGGCGAAGTCCGGAAACATAGATAGATAGATACATATAATAACCTAAACCCAGCAATCAACCAGTGTTGTGGGTAGCGGTGATTAATAAAAGTGTATCACTTCAATATCTTCATCAAAGCTTATATTTTTAGAATTAATGTTTTCTTATTGGACATGTTTACCACAAAAATTACTTTTTTAAGGATAGAAAAAATATACATACCTTGGCAGTGGCGTAGCAAGGCTTCTCAGTGCCTAGGGTGCAAAAATAATTTTTGCGACCCCCCCCCCCAAAAAAAAAAAGAAAATGTTTTATTTATTTTGTGACTCATTAGCCACTGAATGACAATAACATGAAGAATTAAATACCACCTTACATAGGCCTAAAATAAAGTCACACTATAATTGCAATGAAATACACTCTGGTTGTGTGTGTTCGCACTTTTTTGGAGATAATAATTTGTATGTGACCAACATGCCATATCATATTAATGGGGCAAGAAAATAGGTCAAACGGCCGACAAAGTTAGAACAAAGAAAATATGATTCAACCAACCAGAGTGGTTTGAGGCCGCCTGTGATTTTTCTAAAGCGTCAGTTTAGAATCAGTCAGGGTCTGACACCCAGCAGCAACGGGTCTCCTCCCTAGTTTTGAGAAGGGTCATTAATATTCAAATGGTTCTTTTCTATAGTTTTGAGAAGGGTCATTAATATTTAAATGGTTCTTTTCTATAGTTTTGAGGTGGGTCATTAATATTCAAATGGTTCTTTGTCATGTTTACAACACAAATAACAAGAAAGAGTTCAATCATCCAAAGAACCATTTGAATAGTAGGTGTTATGATGAAATCAATTCCCAGCAGTAATTATTAATTTATTTCTTATTAAAGAAACTATTTTTTAAATTATAATGTTTTTGTATAGAGGGGGGCCTGGGCCGATTGCCTCTTTCCCCCTTCCTATAAATCCAGTCCTGCATAGAACCATCCTGAAATTTGTTAGTTTTTAGAAAAAAATTATTTTTAAGGTTTTACGAGGGGGTTCTATTTATAATGTGACTATAATGATGAAGTGGGCACATACTTCTGCCATGTTTACGGTGGAAAGGCTACATCAGTTATTCTAAAATTACAAAATTTTGATTCTTTTAATAAATATAATTTATGTATGTACTTCTGTTTTTCTTTCATGAATTCTCTTATTTCTTTTTATTTTGTACGCCCTTTTTAACATTGAGTGTGCGAGGGAGTGAAACTTTACAATAGGGACCACTTTCCCTACATTGTGCTGGGTTTTGTCCCTACTTGCACTTGAATTGAGGGGGTTTTGTCCTGGGGGGGATTTTAAATTTTCAAAATAAATTTTTTAAATTAAGAAAATAGATTTCAAAAAAATAAAAACTGGTCTCCTTAGTCACTCATTAGAAACCATCACATGAGCAATGTATTTTGGCAGCATGCTTTGTTGGGGTGATCAATTAAAAAATTGGAAATAGGTATATTTATAGATTAATTTTTATTTATTAATAGTATTAAAAATGTATTACAGATATTATTACACTTTAAAAGTTAATAATGTTATTTATAATAAATTTGTCGCAATCTCTCATTTCAACTTGATGAAACAATTGCCCAAAATAATTATGGATGGATAGAAAGTATACAATTACAACATTTTTTTCTTCTTCTTCTACGATTTGCAGTTTCATACAATCATATACAAAGTCTTTCACCTGAGACCTAAGGCAAATGAAGGTTTTCTTAGGAAGTTATTGAGCTTATTTCTTTACTTAATATCATTCATTGGCCTTCTACCCACTGGACACAGACATGCACATGTAATTGAAACACTATAAAGGAGAACGGGGAAGAGAGTATTTGTATGTCTCATCCTGGTCTAGTCCCTTGATCATTGTGTTGATGTCAAGATCTATGTCCACAGTTTTGATCAGCTTTCCTCTCCTGAAAGTGGCTTTGGCACACTTTTCTATCCTGAACTCCATCTTTATGTCATGCTGAAGGTCTTGACAATGGTGAGTAGGCCTTTTAGTTGGTTGTCATCTTTGGCAAACGTCTTCAGGTCGTCTACGTAGAACAGGTGGTTCAGCTTGCCGTTCTGTGTTTCGTACCCATAGCTGCTGCAGTTTAGCAGGTTGCTTATATTCTGAAAAACAAAAAATCCCAGGAAGATAACGGATTAAAAGCACAAAAAATTACTGGTGAAAAAAAATTGTTTCTATATTTTTTTCGACTAGGTTAACAGATGTAGATCTTTGTTATTTATACAATTCAATTTATTTATACAACCCCAGTGTTGGCAGCCTTGTCTGCTCAGATGTGATTTGTAGACTACTCAACCACATTTGCTGAAGGCAGTAGGAGGGCACTCTGCTGGACAAAGTATGCGACACCATTTTATAATTACCCCGAGCATCTTTTTCTTGTATTCTGTAAAAAAGTTTGCATATTGGACAACATATATGATGATACCAATATATCTGATAGGCAAATATCGGCAGAGGCCGATTAATAAATTGGTTGGACGCTTCATATAAACAGCAAAATCCAATCCAACAGGCTTGAAAACATAGGAATCGACACCAAGATCATTCAAATCAATGAACTACACACATTTTGGAGGCCAATATGGTGGCCATCTTGAAAAATAGTCGCCAGAGATTTGGAGATATTGTGTAAATGAATATGAGTGTGAATACATAAATGAATATGAGTGTGAATACATAAATGAATGCAACCAAAAAAAATAATTCTCAATCAAAAAAGAAATTCCAGAATTCACCCCACCAAAACTTAACCTATTCTTCCTCACCTCGTGGCCTACTCTTCCAGAAAATGTAATTGAAAACGTTTGGTGATATTGTGTGGACATATAGCTACAATGCATGGGAGGTAACTATGAAATATTTCTGGATCCGCCCCCAAAATTGAATCAATTCTTTCCTTAGCTGATGGCCTACCTCTCCACTACATGCCATTCAAATTCATTGAGAACCTTTGGAGATATGGTGTGGACAGACAGACAGACATGAGTGAATACAACCATTTTTAAAAGTTGATATTTTCGTTATTATTAGTGCTACAATGTTCAGTTTTTATTATTTTGAAGCTTGAACATGAGCCCTATAGATACTAGATAGATAGAATGAGTTTAAATGAGTATATTAAAAATTGTGTAGTGTATATAAAATGTGATTGTTAGGTCAGGAATTAGGATATGGCCTATATTGACAAATGGTTATCAAAATTTTAGGACCCAGACAGGCCTGTGCCAAATGTTCAAATTTAGTATTTCCAGTGCTCCGACAGCCTCTGACAGCTTCTAATGTTGAAATAAAACCAATTTGACAATTGTTTGTGCATCTTTTTCGCTTCCGGTGTCATGTGACCGAGGTAGACATTTCAAGGTTGAACAACAAAAGTCGCATGTTCCTCAAGTTGTGTAGAAGGAATTACTCTTTCTGAAAACATTTCTGTCTATTTTTTCAAAACATGTGAATTCCGTGTTTCAAAACTTACTGGAAGTTATATAATTTCTTGTTTTCATTTGATACCAACAGGGTAAAAATGAGGATGATGAGTAATCTAGGAGAGAAAAGACTTAATTATTTGTCAAAATGAAGGCTTTGGATTTAAATAGGGAGAAGATTACAGGACAGACAGTCAATATCTAATTTATGTATGAAAACATTTAGGATTTCTCAACATTTGTTTGCTTTTTTGTGTGTTTTTTGTGTACTCACTAATGCCCTTGTGAAAGGCATGCATCCATCTCTTCTCCCCCCCCCAGCTATGGGTAAAATAGCAGGGCAGATTAGGCTCTCTAGCCTTGGGAAGGCAACCAGTTTAGGAGAAGAATAACTCTGATTCCCAACCAGGGAGTGGAGCCCCCTTAAGGTGGTTTGACACCCAATTTGACATTGTTCTGGCAGCTCCTGCAGCTAAGCTGATGCCAGATGTATCACTCTACTTTCCTCTGGACTACATTATTATTATTATTATTATCATTATCATTATCATTATCATTATCATTATTATTATTATTATTATTATAAAAATAAAAATAAAAATTTAAAAAAATTTTTAAAAATGCATTTATAGAAAGCGCCCTTTCACGGGAACCTCAATACTTAAGTGCCCACTGGACAAAAGTGCTTAAAATCATGTGCAATCAATTGCAGGAAAGATATAAGGCCAATTAAAGAAGAGTAAGAAGAAAGTGCAACTTGTCAATAAAGCTTTTTACAAAACACTGGGCAGAAGCTACAGTTACGAAGTGTATTTATTTACTGAGTTCATATAATTAGTTTAAATTTTTGATTTAAAGCTTGCTAATGTATGTATGTTCCGGATATCATAGGGTAATTGATTCCAAAGTCTTGGTGCTATATAGCTGAAACTCCTGCACCCATGTGTCATATTCATAAAGACAAGTTCTAAAATCAAACCATCTAAATATCGGATGTTAATAAGAGCACAAAGTTCATAAGGGCACATATGCAGACATTTGAATACAGTAATTAAAAAATTGAACACAAATCTTTCTCCTATCCTAATCCAATGTAGGCCGATAATGCTGGTCCTAATTGACTCGCATTTCCTACATTTCAAAACTAACCAAGTAGCAGCATTTTGAACTTTTTGTAGTTTGTGATTTATTCAAGCCAAAGAAAAGTGAATTACAGTAGTCTAATCTACTGGTAATAATAGAGTGAACCAGCTGCTCAGTTTCATTGTTGGAAAGTAAGTTTCTAATACTACGGACATCTCTAATTAATTTATAACAGTGAGAGACTAGATTATTAACATGCATTTCCAAGTTTAGAGATTTATCAAAAGAGGGGGATTCTGACAACTGGGCATCCCAAGATCTCCATACACTTTGCCCAGGCATGTGCCCTGGAAGGGACACTTCAGTGTCGTTCCATTACCTATTAAATTTCTTGCATTATACATGAATAAGTATGGCAGAATGATTAAAATATCAAATTCCTTCAATTTGCAATCATTTAGTCCAGGGGGAGCCAGCAGGGCCTACCCTACCGTAGGGGGGTATAGAAGAGATGGATGCATATATATTTTAGTCCCCCCCCCCCCGATCCTATGAGTAGGGTATCAAAATGTTCCTTAGTATGTCCTCTTTCAGAAGAGAAAAGTTTGGAAGAACTACCTCATTTGCATTAAACAAAATGGCTGCCAGCGCACATCAAACAAATCTAGAATTTCATATCTCATCCCCCAATTGACATATCTGAGTACTTTAAAAGGCTAAATCATGGCTTTCAGACATGAAGAATTCAAAAATACACTATATTTTACCAGAAAAGTAATTAATTTATAGGTATTTCAGCATTTTACAAGGAAATTTCCCGTATATTTTATCATCCTGAAGGAGGTTATATATATATATATATCTTTAGAAAGAGAATATCCTTAGCTTTCCAATGGAGTCTGTTATCTATTTGTATCTGTTGAGCCTAAAGAGTTACTGCCCAAAATGTGAAGTTGAGTATTCAGCATATTATAGTCCTTTGAGTGTTTGGAATTGGTATCAGGGTACCGGTGGAGTGGTCTATGAAATCACATTTTCAGAGCTTATGTTGTTAGAAAGAGAGTTTCCTCAGCTTTTCAAAAATATAGTTTGTCAATTTGTATCTGTTGGGCATGAAAGGTTACAGCCAAAAGCGTGAAGCTAAATATGTAGCATTTTACGAGAAAATTCCAAGTACACAGTCCAAAGTCTATGGATTGTGGAATTAATTTTTGAGGGAGGTTTATACATATATATATATATATCATTAAAATGGGGATTTCACCAGCTTTCCAACAGGGTATGTAAAATATCAAATTCCTTCAATTTGCAATCATTTGATAAATGATAATTACAAAGACATTTATTAATTGCGGACCTATATTTTCTCGGCACCGGTGTGTTCAGTCATTGCAATTCTGTGGCTATGTCAATAAAATTTCCGTTTTTTATTGTGATTGATGGCAACTCAGTTCTATCTGTGAGTCAGGGCTTTTATCTTGCAATGGACAAGGGCTTTTATCTTGCAATGGATAACAATTACTCTTCGCTACCTGCTGCAGTTTCTATCTTTTCCAGCTTTAGAAACTGTCAAGATTAGGTTTCTCCAGTTTTTAAGTCGGTCTGGCTGGCTATGTATCGCGCATATATTTTGTTTTTTGGTGTTTTTTTAAAAAATCTCCCCACCCCCCAAATAGGTTTTTAGTGAGGGGAATATTCAATTTGTAATGTAAGTTTATGCTAAATTGACACCTTAGTTTGTGTCTGGCAGCATTCATGCTTGTTAGCTATTAACATCCTAAAACGCACGAGGCTGCATCAGACACACATGCCACAAAATCCTGATCCACCTGATACTTTTGATTAAAAACAATGTTAAAAGAATTTAGAGCTCTCTAGTGTTTAGCTAGAGTTATTTCCCTCTACGTTTTGTTTCATTTTTAAAGCACATGCTATTAATTTTATTTTATTTTTTTTCCAACATTTTTTCAACTACATTCGAAATGACAACTGGATACTTAATCAACAATGATTTATTCCACGATTTGGAAATGGAAATGGAAATTATGAATCACTGCCACCTATATATGCAGTGTTGGGGTGATCAATTAAAAAGTTGTGCTGCGATCACTAAAAAAATATTTTAAAAAAGCAAGTGGGCACAAACTAGTGACCAATTTAGCATAAGCTTACATTGAAAATTGAACCCACCACTACAACCCTATTTTGGAGGGGAATTTTCAAAAAAACAAAAAAAGGATTTTTTTCTCATTAAGGGGAGTGTGTGTACAAAATTTCACATTTCTACTATGAACAATTAGGGCTGGGCAAAGTCCAGATGGATAGATAGATAGTTAAGATTGAACCCTCTTCTAAAAACCTATATAAGGCCTATTAAAGAAGAGTTTTTTCACAAAACATAGGGCAAGAGCCACGGTTACAAAGTGTATTTATTTACTGAGTTCATATAATTATCAAAGTCTCGAAACAATGTTTTATGTACAGTTTTGGCCATAAACGAGTACACCCCTACCACCTTTTTATGTACAGTGTTGCCCATAAATGAGTACACCCCTACCACCTTTTTTATAGAAAGTTAATTTTCTTCTAAACCAAACATAGCAGGATTTTATCATTTCTTGTGGAACATTACACAATCATAACAGATATTATCAGGTATTATTTATTACCAAACTCTACAGCATTGAAACTGTTGTCAAAAATATAAATATAGTATGGTCCAAAAAATAAGTACACCCCTACAAAAAAAGTTTATTTCATTCTATATAGTACATATATTTTCAAACCAAACTTGAAATATTGCACACACACTCCCGTCAATGAGTAGGGAAAATGTTTTTTGTTTTTTAAAAATTCCACTCCAAAATTGTTTTTTAGATTTACAATGTAAGTTTATGTTAAATTGATTCTTGAGTTTGTGCCAAGCAGAATTTTCATTTGTTTTTTAAAATTTTGACTATTTAGTGATCACAGCCCACCACCACTGTTTAATTTACAAGGTAAAAAGAAGCATATAGGTGGCGGTGATTCATAATTTCCCTTGGAATGCTAGTTTGTTTTCTTTTCTATCAATCATCATCATCATCAGGCCGAGAAGTCTTCTCGGATGCTGCGTGCCTGAAACGTTCCCTCCATCCTGTTCAGTCCTCCATTACAGAAGGGTGATTTTCTGGATGACCTCCAAGTCAGCCAGTTGATCAATGTATGTGCGTTGAGGGGTATGTCAACTGAGGTAGTTCCATGTGATGGGCGCCATAGCAACATATCACTTACAAGTTCATTGCTGAACATTTTCAGATGATAGGTTGTTAATATTAAGGGACTCTTTTTGAACTGTCCTCCTCTTTCTATTTGTGACTTTAGAAAAAAAAATCCCATTTCAATCAGTCCACTCAGGTGAGAATATAAGTTGACATGACTCAGCAGTAGATAACCCATTCACCCAAGGAAGGTTGGAGAATGGTTTCTTCAAACTGTGATGGGTTTTTTATGTTTTGGTAAAGCTTTCTAATGAAATCTTTGTCATGCTGACTCTTGGACTAAATTGAATTTTGTCTTTTTTTTATGCAGTGGCGTGGCAAGGGTTCTCAGCGCCAAGGGCAAAGATAATTTTGGTGCCCACACCCTTAAATGTTTTGATTATTTAGTTGTGACTTTTCTTACTATTATATTTTTAGGTAACGCTACATTGTGACTTTGGTTCTGTGACTTTTCTTCCTGCGACTTTTATTCTGGAATTCTTTTTTAAATATATGGTAGACTTTGCAATTGATCAAAAAAATTTTATATTTTTCTTTTCTTAAAAAATAATTTAAAAATCTTGTGTTATGCAATTTTATTTCCTGTGACAAAAGTATGTGCACAATTTTGAATTCGACATCACCAATACTGGTGATGTCGAATTCAAAATTATTTTTGAAGAAATGAGAAAATTCCAGGATAAGTGGACAAATGATTACTTTTTTGTTGAAGTAAAAACAGACCAGGGTGTCTAATATGTTCTGAATCCCACTCTGCATTTAAAGAATTTAAAACACTAAAATAATGTATGTATTATTCACTTGAACACAGAAAAATATTTTTTTTTAAAAATGTGCATTGTCTCTGTTTGGGAAATGAAAAAGTTATGAAGTGTATACATTAGTAATAAACACTGTATAGTCTACTTCAATGAAACACACAACCAGCCAACAGCTAACGAACACTAAGCTTATCTTCCCTTCCTTTTTTTTTTCTCTCTTTCTTTCTCTTTTTTCTTGTATTTTCTATTTTTTTATTTCAAGAATTGATTTAAACCAAGCTAAAAGAACGGGTAGGAAAGAAAGAATACTAAGAATCAACATGACTGCCTCCGCCCTCCTCCGATATCCCCTCACTCTGTGTTGTACGGTTGTCTCTCTGGTCTACCCCACCTCTGATTTGGTCAACACTTTGATCTTGCCAAGCCAATGTAGTCTATCTACTGTGGCAGAACACTGAATTCATGAAAAATTACATGCCCCCCCCCTCTCTTTCAACCTTTCAGTTTTAATTTTGAACTAAAGGGTTATATTAGAATAAAAATCGGCCTCATGAGCTCAAATATCAGCTCCATTAATCGCTCAACCTTTAGTTAATATCCAATAAAAAGTAGCGTAAAATTAACACCTTGACTTATAGTCGACTTCTGTGTAAAAGAAGAGCTACATACTTGACAAGAATATGGTTTCTCTTCAGTGTGTGTATTCATATGTGCCACCAAATTTGACTCCAGTGAAAAGAAGATCCACACACTTCACAAGTATAATCTCCAGTGTTTTTGCATATGAACCATCAAATGTGACTTTCTTGAAAAAGAATATCCACACACTTCACAAGAATATGGTTTCTCTCCAGCGTGGCAATTTATTTTATTTGCTTCCGACCCACAGCTGGCAGATTGGCTTTTTTAAGCCAAATTTCACAAAGTTGGCTTCATAATTTCAGTTTGGCTTTTTGGCATTTTCCTGGCTTTTTTTTTTTTTTACACTTGGATGGCTTTAAAATATCAGTTGTTTATTTTTGTACTTTTTTCTATTAGAATAAAAATCGGCCTTATTGAGCAAAATAATTGGTCGATGCCGAATAGGCCGGATGATTAATCGGTCAAGCTCTAGTAAGAAGTCTCTAGCAGCTTTGCTTGTGCGATGCTTATCAACAATTTCATCTAAATCCATGTTGCAAAAACTTGAAATGAAATTGCAAATTATTTAGAATAAATTGCAATAAAAATCAAATAGTATATTAAGATGAAGGTAAATAGTAGTAAAAAAATTAATAATAATGAAATGAGTCAAAGTACTTAGGATTTTTACGACTGCAGTGGATAATGTTTTCAGGTGGATTTGATTAAATTTTAAATTTATACTTCAAGATGCTATGTTACGTGACTTTTATTTTTGTAAATTGAAATAAAATTTTGCCAAATTAAAAATCAATGAAAATCAGCTTCATGAGTTCAATAATTGGCCAGTGCCAAGTGTCAAATATCAGCTGATTAATTGGTTGACCTCCAACATTTAAGTTACGTCACAATTCTCCTTTTTTTTTATTGATAAACCCCTAACACGGCATGCTGCCAAAACAGTGATTGAATATAATTAATTTGCTGAATAACTTTATCATAATTTAAATATAATGTTGTTTTTGCTTTCAGAAGTTCTTTGAATGGATCCTACTTTGTTTGGTGACATCAGATGAGAAAGATATGGAAAACAACTTAGAAAAATAGTTCAAATTGGAAAGACATACTGGAGGGAAACCGTATACTTGTGAAGTGTGTGGATCTTCTTTTTCATACAAGTCACATTTTGTAGAATATACAAATACACACTGGAGAGAAACTATATTTTTGTAAAAAGTGAAGTTCCCCATAGACAGATTTGGTCCAACGTGTGTGAACACTAGAAAGAAGCCACATTCTAGTGAAGAGTGTTCATTTTTATTTACAATGGAGGCAAATGTGATGCCACATATGCAAGCACGCTCTGGAGAGAAACCATTTACATGTGAAGTGTGTGGAACTTCCTTTTCACTGAAGTCGAATTTGGTGGCACATATCCATACACACACTGGAGAATATTCTTGTGAAGTGTGTGGCTCCTCTTTGTCAACTAAGAGACATTTGGAGGAACATGTGAGAACACACACTGGAGAGAAACCATATACCTGTGAAGTGTGTGGTGCTTCTTTTACATTTAAGTCAAGTTTGGGCCGCCATATGCGAACACACACAGGAGAGACACCATATTCTTGTGAAAAGTGTGGCACTTCTTTCAAATGGAACTCAAGTTTGATTGAGCATATGCAAACACACACCGGAGAGAAACCATTTTCTTGTGAAATATGTAGCTCTTCTTTTACACAGAAGTTCAGGTTGGTGGAGCATATGCGAATACACACTGGAGAGAAACCACATACATGTGAAGTGTGTGGCTCTTCTTTTACACACAAGTCAAGTTTGATCCGCCATATGCGAACACACACTGGAGAGGAACCTTATTCTTGTGAAAAGTGTGGAGCTTCTTTTAAATGGAACTCAAGTTTCCTTAACCATATGCAAACACACACAGAAAAGAAAACGTATACTTGTGAAATGTGTGGATTTTCTGTTTCAAAAAAGTCAGATTTGGCAGTCCATATGGAAGCACACAATGGAGAGAAACAATATTGTTGCGAAGTGTGTGACTCTTCATTTTCACGGAAGTCAAATTTGGTCCGCCATATACAAACACACACTGGAGAGAAACCATATTCTTGTCAAGTATGTAGCTCTTCTTTTACACAAAAGTCGACTTTGGTGGATCATATGTCAATACACACTGGAGAGAAACCATATTCTTGTGAAGTGTGTGGATATTCTTTTTCAAGAAAGTCACATTTGGTGGTTCATATGCAAAAACACACTGGAGATTATACTTGTGAAGTGTGTGGATCTTCTTTTTCACTGGAGTCAAATTTGGTGGCACATATGAATACACACACTGAAGAGAAACCATATTCTTGTCAAGTATGTAGCTCTTCTTTTACACAAAAGTCAACTTTGGTGGACCATATGACAATACACACTGGAGCAAAACCATATTCCTGTGATGTATGTGGATATTCTGTTTCAAAAAAGTCACATTTGTTGGTTCATATGCAAAAACACACTGGAGATTATACTTGTGAAGTGTGTGGATCTTCTTTTTCACTGGAGTCAAATTTGTTGGCACATATGAATACACACACTGAAGAGAAACCATTTTCTTGTGAAATATGCGACTGTTCTTTTTCTGAGAGAGGAGATTTAATAGGACATATGCAAACACACACTGGAGAGAAACCATTTACTTGTGATGTGTGTGACTCTTCTTTTCGATCAAACTCAAATTTAGTCGACCATATGAGAACACACACCAGAGAGAAACCATTTTGTTGTGAAAAGTGTGACTTTTCGTTTGCCCAGAAATCGAATTTGGTGGCACATATGCGAACACACACTGGAGAGAAACCATTTACATGTGAAGTGTGCGACTTTTCGTTTGGATGGAAAACAAGCTTGGTAGATCATATGAGAACACACACTGGAGAGAAACCTTATTCTTGTAAGGTGTGTGATGCTTCCTTTGCACGTAAAAATAATTTGGTGGCACATATGCGAACACACACTGGAGAGTTTACATGCCAAGTGTGTGACTCTTCATTTGAATGGAACTCAAGTTTGGTCAACCATATGCGTACACATACTGGAGAGAAACCCTATTCTTGTGAAGTGTGTGACTCTTCCTTTGCACGTAAATCAAATTTGTATGCACATATGCGAACACACACTGGAGAGAAACCATATGCTTGTGAAGTGTGTGGCTCTACTTTTGCACGTAAGTGGAATTTGGTGGTACATATGCGAACACACACTGGATAAAAAACATTTTATGAAGTCCTTTCTCACAGAAGTCCAATTTAGTGACTCATGCTGATGAGAAGTCGTATTCTTGGGAAGTGTGTGGCTGTTCATTTTTATTTTCAAACAATTCAGCTATAACAATACATATTCAGGTCCATACCAAGGGGAAAATGTTTGTGAGGTGCTAAGTGTGTAACCAAACCAAATGCTGCTTCACCCCCGGAAAATTTTGGATTTTCTGGCTTCTCAGGACCTTGCACTTTAGCAGTCTGAGATGATAAAATATATAAATTTTGTAGTAGTGATGTATCGGATCCAGATTTTGACATCTGGCTGGATTCAGAGTTTTATTGGATACCAGTACCGGATACAATATTTATCATAATACTAACATAATTTTTATGTAAAATTCTTGGAATGATCTATATTATAAAAATATAAAACTACAGATTAAGTTTACCTATATATAATATACTAATCAATAATTATGAATGACTTTTCATCCCTTAACTAGTTTCTTGTTGCTAACCCATTTTTGGGGGGTTTTCCCCCAAAGCTTTGGGATATTGCAGGATTGCCAACTCGATAATAGATTTTAGAGCTAGATCCGAAAAAAGAAAATGAGCTAAGTAACTACTTTATTTAGAAGTTCATAGCAGCAACAAACCACTGTCATGACACACTTAACAGAGAGTGATAGAAACAATTTATGAAATAATGATAAATCCTTTCATTCGCAGACAACGCAACCAGTATTTTCTTTGCAGTAAAGTTGTAAACAACCATACTATAAATACAACACATAGATACGGACTGAGTGGTCATCACCAAAGTCTGCCTAGACACTCTCTCTCAATTTTCTAAGAATGTTTGTGTTTGACAAAATTTCTGTAAAATTACAAATAAACAGAGTATATTCTTTTACAAGAAAAATTGTCTCCGTCTCAATCTTTCGTTATGTTCAAGACCAATCTCCACTGCATTCTGGACCCATCGAGCAGCCTGACACCGTCCACAACAAGGAGTGATGAAACAAACCACCTGTCGTTAACATGAAGGTAAATGGTTTACAATACTTTGTCTAAATAAAAATTAAAAATCAATCGCTTTTTTTTACTAAATCAATAAGCGTGACGTGCCTGCCTTACTAAAAATTAGGATGAATGTAAATAGTAGTCAAAAATTCATAAAAATGGTTACAATACTTGATTTAATAAAAAATAAAATGATCGTTTTTACTAAAACTCAAACAGTCATTGCCATGTTAGCTTCTTTAGCGGTGATCGGTCAAATCATTTTTGACAGTTATGTCATCCTACTTTGCTGTATATTGTTTTTCATTCTAAAAGTTCTGTATTACTATATCATGTGTTTCCATTCTACATTGTCTGAGAGTGGTGATGAGGAATATGTGATTTTAGAAGCTTTAGTAAATAAAGACATGCGCAAACAATTTGTTTTGATGAATTTATTGGGGGAAACAGCTACTGTGCCTGTCCACATATGCTGGGGCATACCTAATGACTTTTATTGTGGGGAGCAGGCCTCTAATTTGCTGACAAAGTGGGCATGCAGGCAGTAATAAGGGAAGAAATCACTTGCCAACTATGATTTGTTATTTATAGCTAAAACTGTTTTTAAAATGGCTAAATTTAAATGTTATATATACATGATATTTCTTTATTGATCTACAACGAGCTGT
>VCCN01006563.1:413519-469002 GCA_006491835.1 Architeuthis dux
ACTTTCCCGAACTTGGTTTTTCCGGACGTTGATTGGCTGACTCTTCACCTTCCCGACCTTTCATTCGCTAGTCTTTTAGGATGCATTCTAATTAGATTTTTGATCTTCTTAAGGTCCATTTATCTCATTCTTCATGTCCATTTTATTCCATTCTTCATAGCAATATTGTTCCAGTTCTTGAAGATGTGAGGACTTTCTCTCATACACAGAACCCTTCAATTTCCCCCACAGAGGTTCTATGATGTTGAGATCTGGAGTCTGAGATGGCCATTCTAATACTTTGATTTCGCTGTCCTTTAATCATTTTTAGTAGTTTTTGCCGTATGTCTGTTATCTCATTGAAATATCCAAATCATGCAATTTTGTAAATGATTTTAGATTTTCTTATAAGATTTCCTGATTTTGATGATTATTCATTTAGCCATTTACTTTGATATGCTGATCACAGCCTTTGACACTCATGCACCTCTAAAGAAATCAGTGATCCGCCTCAAACTTTTATAATTACGCCCCAAAAGTTTAATTTTGGTTTCATCGGGCCATATCATTTTATCCCAAAATGTTGTAGGTTTGGTATGGTGGTGGTCATTGAATAACTGTACTTCATCAGTTATAGATATTTTCATATATATATATAATATATACAATTCTTTCTTAACTGATGGTATACCCTTCCACATATTGTGCCTCTTCCAATTTTGTTGGCAAAGGTAAAATAAGATGTCTGAAAGAAGCCGCAAATATACAAGGCTCAAATAATCCAATCAATAGTACAGTGTTGCCCATAAACGAGTACACACCCTACCACCTTTTTATGTACAGTGTTGCCCATAAACGAGTACACCCCCTACCACCTTTTTATAGGAAGTTAATTTTACGTTAAACCAAACATAGCAGGATTTTATTATTTCTTGGGGAACATTACACAATCATAACGGATATTATCAGGTATTATTTATTGCCAACCTCTACAGCAAATTTCCAGATGGTTGTAGGGTCTAATCAAATTAAAAGCACCTAAAATTAAAAGAAAAAACATTTTCTTCTAAGAGAATTCACAACTTCTGACAAAAAAATCTTTACCGAAAAATATTTAATCTTTTATTGTTGTTAATTGCAACCCTAAATACTAAATTACATCCTTTTGAAACAAGAAAGCTAGTATATACGTTTTCAACAGGTTTATTTACAAGAAGCGGGGATTACAGTATCCAACTGGTGTACTCCCGGGAACCCTTTGTTTGTGCCTCGTTGCACCTCCTAACGAGACATCTCCAAACGAGCGCGATATCCAAGGGCAGTAACTCTGGGTTACAGTGTGGTATTCAAAGGAGGTCACTCTGCATGCATCATCACCCTTCACAACGTAGTCGCCATATTTCGAGGGTAGTTTGGGTTTTCGTTTACTGACTCTACTTCTCCCCCCCCCCCTTGAGTATGGTTTATGCTAGATGGGCTTGGCATGGGTGCGGTAGCAACATTATCATGGGAATTTCTGGCAGACCCATTTGGGGCGGTACATCGATATGTAGTGTCGCGTTTGGGTTCAGTTGCGGTTGGAAGGGGTTTATCTGTTGGTAGGGCAGGGGTCTGTGGGACCGATTGATTCGGTAGTTGATTTTATGCAGCAGGAGTTGGATCTGGCGATGCACGCTGTGGGCCCGACATTGGAGCTTGTGTGGTTTTGCCCGGGGTGAGGTATCTTCGTTTTGGCTGTTTTTTCAGTGATGGTGTGTGATGGATCTCGGGGGATGGGTGTACTTTGTGTCACTGATGTGTCTGAAGATAGGTTGTCTATTGTCATGTTCACTGTCTCGAACTAGTTCATAGCGACTCCCTTGTACGTCTGTTACCGTGTATGTTATATGTTCAAACCGGTATGTGTATTTCGTTCTTCCAGCTGCTCGCTTCACCAAAACTTTGTCCCCTTGGATGATACCTCGATATTTGCACCATCGGAAGGAGTTTACTTTGGCATTGGTAACCTCCTTCCCGTGATCATCATGGTTTCTGGCTTCCTGGATTTGATGTTCAGTGGGGTTGCATTGTTGCGGAAACTTTGATTGATAACCTTCACTGAGCAACATATCCCCAGGTGTAAGGCCAATAGCTGGGTGCGGAGTTGAGCGATAATCACAGAGAAGCTCATCAGTTTTTTGTCGAGTGCAATTTGGATAGCTCTTTTTAATGGTTTCATAAATCATTCGGCTTTGTTTCCATGTGGGTGATAAGGATATAATTGATTTTAATACCCCCATTTCACGGACCAGTTGAGGAGGGGGGGCGGTCACATTTATGAAATTGTGGATTGCCAAAGTTTTTATATATTTCCCCCAAAGCTGGAAGAACGTGCTGGGCTCCGTAGATGAAACTATTTATGTATCTTGGAAACGGCATAGGTTGCATCGCACCACCAGTATTTGGTGTTGGTTTGGAAGTGGACTAAACAGATCAATCGATATAGCCTGCCAATGCTTCTCAGGGATGGGGTTGATGTAAGAGGTGTTTTGATCGGTGATGCTGTTCGTACCTGACATTCATGACAATTCTCCACCTGGAATTTAGTAGCATTGTTGGTCCCAGGGAACCAAAGATGTGTTCCTAAGCGGCGCTTGACTGCAGCCTATCCCGGATGTGGGGGGAAATAGTTTTTTCACGTAAACTGTCAGGGAGAAGTATTTGGTCACCTTTGTAGATGATATGATCATCGTCGATTGATAGTTCAGTGAACAGCTTTCAATATCCCCGAAGAATAGGGTCATTATGTGGAGCATGGCCAAGGGCTATGAAATGTCGTAATCGCGTAAACTTGTCATCATTAAGTTGTGCCTCGCGTAAGCGCTCTTTGGTAATAGCAGTTGAGGAAAGAATTGGGCTGTGGAGGAGGTACAGTAGTTTTTGGTGTTCTGCAGCTTCTTCTGCAGTACGTTGTGTTAGTTTCTGAAGCGGTATTGCATGTCGACTGATGAAATCGACAGTGTTATCTTTGCCCTTTCTCCATACGTCCTGGTGGTTGATGTCTTGATGACGCAAGAGGATTTTCTCTATTTTGGCTGACGGTTTCCTTTTGGATCGCCAGAGAGATTCAAGTGGTTGTTGGTCAGTGACAACGACAACTTGTGGTCCGCCAGCAAGAATATGACGGGACTGGCGGAGACCAAAGTCAATAGCTGTCGCCTCTATATCAAGCTGTGAGTAGTTTTTCTCAGCAACAGTAGTGGTTCGTGATGCGAGGGCAATGGCTTTGGTCTGATCTATGGATTAGCATTGAGCGAGGATTGCACAGAGACCAGTGAAGTGGGCGTCGACAAAGGTGTTGTTGTTGGTGTGGTACTGTCTTAGAAGCACATCGGCTTTGAATGTTTCTTTAATGTTGCGGAACTCTTTTTCGTGAGCCTCTGTCCATTTAAAAACACTGTTTTGTTTAGTCAGTTCACGTAGGTTTGCTGTGGCAGCAGCCTGATCAGGGATGAAGGCACCGTTTGACCTGATCATACAAAGAAAGGATCGCAGTTCATCCTTGGTTATTGGTTTCCCCGCTTCTTGTACGGCTTGGACTTAAATCGGATCCAGTTTGATTCCGTCTGTGTTGACTTTGAATCCCCAAAATGGTATTTCCGGTCTTGCTTCTTCAAGAGCTGTGATAACAAGCTCTAGTGTTCGATCATGTGTTTCCTCGTTGGGTGATGCTATGACAATGTCGTCCTGAATGACTGCAGCGTCAGGAATATTGGCAATGATGGAACGGGGTCGGTAATTGAGCTCACCTGATGGTGAGTCTCTTACAACGCATTAAGCGATCTTCTGCACGAAATACAGTTAGGGGTTTGGATTCTTCTGCAAGCTCAAGTTGATGTAATGCTGTTTTAATCCAACTTGCTGAATACCGATTTTCCAGTGAACATTTGCATAATGTCATCAACGCGTGGAATGGGAAGATGCGTGTCCTGTAGAGCTTTATTTAGGTTTCTTAGATCCACTGTGATTCGCATGGAGCCATCTGCTTTTGCTACTAGCACTGGGTTAGATAGCCGTGTTGTGTGGCTCAGTGACGGCGCCTGCTTACATTTTGTGAATCACTTCATTAAATGTGCTTTTCAGATGGTATGGAATGGGCCTCGGTGGCTGTATAAGGGGCGATGCGTCGGGCTTTACATGAGATTGGATGGGTTCAGCTTTCATCTTTCCCAAGCCTTAAAATACTGTTAGATGTTGTGCAATGATGTTTGCGATGGAGGGCTTAACTGATTTTTGAAGTTCAGTAACTTCGTCACTTTTGGCTGTTTCAGTCCTTACAGAGTTGACAGAATCTTTACTTAACTCTGTATTGGATGAGTTGAACGTGATGATTCCCAGTGATTCAGCAAGGTTACAGGATATGAGGTTCACAGCCTTTACTGGAAGATTGTCATCATCGACAACAATCCACGTTGTATTCTGTATTTTTCCTCTCCATTGGGTATTCATTAAGAATTCTCCTTTAGGGATGGTCGTTTTACTGCCGTATGGTTGGGGCTGGATGTGGGTGCGATTGAGGCGTTTGATTTTGGTGGGTACGTTACTTTCCAGAATGACATTAACCTCCACACCAGTATCTATCATAGCTAGGATTTGAAATCCTCCTAATGTGAGGTCAATGATTCTGGATTTCTGTATGGTGTGCATGCCTTTAACAGTGGTGGCACCAATTGTGGTTAGTGTGTACGTATTCTTGTTATTGCCCCTGCGTACAGTAGAGAAGTGTCCCTTTTTGCCGCAGATATTACAGAATCTTCCTCGCGCTCGACATTTTGGGCTGCGATCACATTTTGGGTCCCCACAGCCCATACAGCGGCGTTCAGGGGTTACTTCAGGGCATCGTTGGTACTGTGTTTTGCGCTGATTTTTTTATGGAGTATCTACCTCCTTGTTTTCCAACTTTGTTGACGTATAACTCTCGGTTGTCAAAGTCTGGATAATCAAGGTATCAAGTTCATGTTTCCTTTCGAGGGCATCTTCTCGAATACTTTTGATGGAAGTACCAATTTGGTCACGTATGAGAGTTTTGTGGATTCTATCCTTCTCAGTACAGTGAGGATTGCTACATTTAAAGGAACACTTATCTGCGTGTTGTCTCACTCTGTTCATAAAGGAATCTATCTTCTCTCCAGATTCTTGGTGAAGGCCGTGAAACTGATAATGTAGTAAGACCTGATTTTGTGTAGTCTGTATCTGTTGTTAAGTTTCTGCACCATGGAGTCGAAGTCCGCTCGTTTCAGCTCAGCTTTCAAGTCCGTTTTGAGTTGTTTTTCTTGGAATACACACATTCTGAAAACTTTAGCTTTATGCTGTTTTTGTTCGTTTTCAGAGATGTCTTCCTTAAATTTTCCTATGGAGGCCACTTCGTACCACATGTCCCAAATTTCGATCCAGCCTGAGAATGCTTGATAAACATTTGCTTCGTTGACGGTAGGGTCAAAGACATTAGGTTGTGATGACTTTGCAAGAGGCAGAGTGGTGATTCGAGCTGGTATATACGTTTTCAACAGGTTTATTTACAAGCGGGATTTACAGTATCCAACCGGTGTACTCCCGGGAACCTTTTGTGTGTGCCTCGTTGCACCTCCTAACGAGACATCTCCAAACTAGCGCAATATCCAATGGCAGTAACAGTGTGGGTTACAGTGTGGTATTCAAGGGAGGTCACTGCATCACCTTTGTAATTAGATTTAATAAAATAGTGTTCAGGTTTTCTGCTTTCATTTGTTCTGTCAGTTTCTCACCTCCAAACAGTCACACCATATTATGACCTTCCATAGATCTCTCGGTTGAAAACCCTTTGCTAGCACTTTTAGGAAAAACAGGCTCCACAGGATTCCCGCCTAAATCTACCAAGATAAGATCAGACATCAATCATCGAGCTGTCAACACTAAGCTCCGGGATTTTCTAACCAATCAGAGAACAGCATTTCGCGATATAAGCAAATGCTTTTACACCATCTTCAGAACAGCATGGACACTTGATCTCCACGACCCTCTCTGTCGGTGATTCTCACATACACTCTAACACGGCCGCGCATACTACACACCAATATGAGGCAAATACCCAAATACCTAAAACACGCACACATGTATCTCTTATACCTCACAATACAAACATTCAGTTCTTCTTAGAGCTATTTTCTGAACCTTAAGTAGGAACCTTCACAAACCTTAACTCTCTTCCTTTTGTATATTTCATGTAAATAAATATCCATTATTATATATTTTATACTTTTGCGTTTCGTATTTTCATTCATGCTTGTTGTACTTTTATATATTCGTCCGTATGTCAATTTCAGAATTTCCTTCTTTCCCCATATCACCAAAACTTTATTGTCGGGCCAACATTGTATACCATGTGTTCAGCCATTTCATCTCACTGACTACTGTCCCCACTTCCAGCGACACGCTAAAGGCTTAACTTACATACACACTAGTACAAGTGAGCGACACACGTTTCGCCCCATAGGGACATACACATTGACTTACTTACAACCCCTTACCGACGAATAGGCATATCAGGCCATAACTTTAATTGTAGCTAGAAAACTTTATATACAATCATTTATCTTTTGGATTTCCCCGCTAGAGTTCCGTAATAAGTTAGCAGCAGCTTAAATAATTGTTAGAGTTTAATGACAGGATTTACCGAACGGAGATAAATAATATACTGAAGACTAGAGAGTCTTCTGATTAAATTACACCTTTTTATAGATATATTCTTCTATTTTAGCAACATTATATAAGCATTGTGAGTTTTGACGCCCAGCTAAGACTTCCTTCAGTTATTATTCATCTCCATTCGGTAATCGGGTAATTTCTTGGTACAGTCAAAACAATGATATTTACTTTTTAAAATATCCCATTTAACGTTTTAATTAATCTAAAAAAAACTATTTTCCTCCTAGCAAAACAAGAAAAGGCTTAAGAATATTTTTTAGAAAATGTAATCGTGTTTTTAAAATAGGGTGTCGAAGATTTTTCAAAAATGCGTGTACATCTCTTCCCGACAAATCGCAGCATAATTGTTAAAATAGGATGACTAATGGAGATAGAATTAAAACTAATTATTAAACTCCTTAGCTCCTTTTATTAAGTATATCTGACTCCGTTAAAATGTTACGTTAAAAACAATAACAAAGCGTAGTAATCTAACAGAGAAGCCTTAGGGTCTGACTGCCGATAGTAGACTAAGGTGCGGATGAGACTAGAGAAAGAAAGAGGGTAATGTTATGATGCGCATAAAAAAGGGCTTTCTTTCGCTGTCTGTTCTGCAATAGTAAAAGGAAATGAACTTACATGCATGTACAGAGAATACAGTTTGTACATGTTAACAAAATGCAATGTGAAAGAAATACAAAATACTTTGCAATGATAATAATAAGATATTTATTACAGGAGAATATATCAAAAAGTAGTTTTCAACTAAGAAGAAGGAATGAAATGCATTTTAAAGTGTTCGTATTCTATTTGGTAAAAATATCTGTAGTTTGTTGAAGATGTTAGGGAAGAGAGTGTGTGTGTATGTATGAATGCGTACATACATAATCAGAGATGAAAGGCGCGTCTCTGATGGAACTGTCATATTTGTCGAAACGACAAATATTGACTGAACAAAGATGAAGATAGCTGAGTCTTATAGTAAGAGGTAAGTGGTGATGTGTGGCTGGTCAAAAATATCGGCCGGTGAACTGGGTATCGTCAAAAGTTCCAAGATGATTTGGCCAGGCTTGTCGTCTACAAAGCATATTAAATTCGAGTCGAGTACGGATTTCTGAAAGACGAGATAACCCATTTTCTCAGAATAAAAATATGGATTGTTCCAAAGGAAAATGAGTCAAGTGGATTCAACTCGCTGACCATATGCATGAGTGCAAAATACGTATGAGTCCATCACATAATGTCGATAAAACTCACGAAATCCTATGTAAAGTTACTGAAATAGAAGAATATATCTCTTAAAAGGTGTAATTTAATCAGAAACCCTAAATACGACTCTTTTCAGTATAGCGAGCAGGAGAGACGGGGGTTTGTTTATAAGTTGCTCGTAGAGTTGCCACCTTCAATGTGGAAAAATAAGGGACACCTTGCCAGCGGCCCCTTGCCCGGGGGACACAAATGGTCCGGGGTCTGAGGTCCTCCCCCATGAGATTTTCAGTTTCAGACACTTCGTTTCCTGCATTCTGGTGGATTTTTATGCAACAATCCGTGCTTTTTATGCATCAAGTCGTCTGCTACTCTCAACATGAATGTAAAGGAAATAAAGAGTCAATAATGTAGTGTCTTCCAGCCGCCTCCCAGCTAGTGGGATTCTCACTGAAAGGGAAAAGGATGAAGCAAAAAGGAACAAAGGACAAAGGCGAATGCGATGTTGACTGACCGCCGTCAGCGAAAGAACTGCCTCCTTTCGTCCGAAACGGTCTCTTTATTTTTCCCCCGGTCTGCCTCGCGCATGACCGGGGACTCACGTTTTAGGGGTTTGTGGCAAGGGAGGTAACTCGTGGTATTTGCTCCCTTGCGCAGCATGGCAGGACATCACAAATAAGAGTAAAACACAGTTGCATCAATTATTTTAAGGATTACAAATCAGATCATAGACACGGATAAACTGTTTGGTCTCTCAAAATAAACTATTTGGAAGCAGCAAGAACCCATTGATAAACTCAGAAATAGCAAATGACTTGGTAGACCACAGAGACCACTATGTTGGATAACAGAACAATATATTTATTTGGGAAAATAAATTAACAATACATTTATTTGTCAAACTGATCAGAACAATTCTATTATAACTCAATTTATCTAGGTTATGTGAACTTTGAATGTGAATTCTCTCACTACCCAACCCACTCGAACCATCTCTACATTTTCTTCCACGTGTACTTTTTGTTGCACCTTTCTGCCTGAAACTATGGAGAATGGGTGCAGGTTTGTGGGGGGGATATATTGATGAGTATCAGGTCTTCTATGATGAATATATAAAAGTCCTTTGTTCCGGTATTCGTTTTAGTGTAGACTGCAATCGTGTAATTAAAATGTTTTGGCTAAAAAGTCTTCCATGATGATAATGTATGCGTGTGTGTAAATATGTAAAAGTGGAATCGGCTTACTTACAGTTTGGGGTGGTTTATACGCTGGCCCGTCCGTAGCACGTGTGAATAGCACACGTACTCGGACAGGCCCAAATCATAAAGGACAGCAGCGCTGTTACACGCGTCTGGTGAGGAAGGCAGACTGGCAGGAAAGAGGCTGATTCAAAGTTAGCGCCAGTCCCGTGATTACTTGCTGGCCCCTGATTGGCTGCCAAGCACGTGAAGGTCTAGCTGACCGTGTGTGGAGAGTTCCACTCACGGGGGACAACCCCGCTTTGACCACCACAAAACAATGCCTTGTCCTTCAAAACCACCATGTGGAACTCGGCACAGGACAGGTCAAATTTCAAAGAGACAAGATCAAATGTCTACCCCAGTATGACCACGGGAAAGGTAAAATTTGCAAGGTGGCGTCCAAGTTGACTGCCAAATTAGTTGGTTGCATTTATAATCCCCCCTCCCCGAAAATCACAACAAAACGTTTCTCAACGGCTTTTTGTAGTATCAGGTGTACTCAATGACATACTAAAAGTCTACTATAGTCTGACCCTGGAAAGGTATAATTTTAAAGATGGCGTACAAAGGCCTTATTACAGACATACAGTTCTGGTCATAAATCTACGCACACCCTCCAAAAATTCGCACATTGAGTATTTTGGGGGAAATAATAAGTCAATGTCACCAAAGAATCAACTTTATCTATCATTTTCACTACATTGAAGATTTGCCATGTAATATGTAACAAAAAAAAGCGTCAAAAGTATATTTAAATCAATCTTACAAAACATTCACAAAATGTTTACGCACACCTGGAACTAATACTTTGTGTTTCCACCTTTAGTAAGTATTACATGGGATCCCAGTCTTTTAGGATACGTTTTAATTAGATTTTTGATCTTCTTAAAGTCGATTTTATCCCATTCTTCATAGCAATATTGTTCCAGTTCTTGAAGATGTGTGGGTTTCCTCTCATACACAGCCCCCTTCAATTTCCCCCCACAGAGGTTCTATGATGTTGAGATCTGGAGCCTGAGATGGCCATTCCACTACTTTGATTTTGTTGTCCTTTAATCAATTTTAGTAGTTTTTCCCGTATGTTTGTTATCTTGTTGGAATATTCAAATCATGCTGATTTCCAATTTTCTTGTAAACGATTTTAGATTTTCTTATAAGATTTCCTGATTTTGATCATTATTCATTTAGCCATTTACTTTGATAAGTTGATCACAGCCTCTGGCACTCATGCACCTCTAAAATATCAGTGATTCGCCTCAATGCTTTACAGTTGTGATGGTGAATCTTTTTTTATATGATTGGTTTACTTCATGTCAAACAAAACGTTTATAATTACGCCCCAAAAGTTCAATTTTGGTTTCATCAGGCCATATCTTCTTATCCCAAAATGTTGTAGGTTTGGTATGGTGGTCATTGAAAAACTGTGCTTCGTGAGTTATTGATGTTTTCATATACTATGTAGACACATTCCTGGATCCACCCAAAAATTTAAGTACTTCTTCTTACCCCGCGGCCAACCTTTCCACAAAATGTCATTGAAATTCATTGGGAACTTTCGGAAATATTGTATGGACAGGAATGAGTGAATACAGAAATGTATGGAGAAAAAAAAAACGAAAAAATGAAATAAATATCTCTCAATCCAAAACAAACCTCTAAATCTGCCCCAGAATTTAAGTACTTCTTCCTTACCCCACGGTCCACCTTTCCACAGATTTGGAACATTTGGAGATATTATGTAGACAGACAGAAACGAATACAGAAATGCATAAAATATTAAAACGCAAAAATATCTCACAATAAAAATCAAATTCCTGGGTCCGCCCAAAAATTCAGGCACTCCTTCTTTATTTTGTGGCTCACCCTTCCACAAAATTTAATTGAAATTCATTGGGAACTTTTGGAGATACCGTGTGGACAGACGTGAGCGAATACAGAAATATATAAAATATTAAAACGGAAAAATCTCTCTCAATCAAAAACAAATTCCTGGATCCGCCTCAAAATTTGATCGCCTCTTCCTTACAATGTGGCCTAACTTTCCACAAAATTGAAATTCATTGAGAAATTTCCGAGATATCGTGTAGACAGACACGAGCGAATATAAAAAAGGAAAAGTTCAACAACTGCATTTCTACTAACATTATACAATGTCCGTGGCCACTGGTTGGGAACCACTGCACTAGATTGGGGGGGGGGTCCTAAAGGTGTCAAGCCCCTGGGCCCCCAAAATCTCCACCTATGTAATATTGTGTTAAAATTTATATGTTTTATTTAGAATGTTTTAACAGCCATTTGGAAATCCAGAATGGCCGCCCTTAAAGTTCATAGAAAAACTGACAACAATTTCTTAATCTGGATGGTTTCTATTAGATATGATTTAACGTGGTTGCCAAGATTCTACCCCTACCCCCAAACCTGGATTCTACCCCCCAAAAAACTCAAACAAAGTGCCAGAAACCAATATACTAGATAGCTCGGAGGCTATCTTGAAAAATATACCTTTCCAGACTGGTGTAGACTTTTCATATGTTATCAAGCGCACTTGATATTACTAAAGAAAAACGTTGGAAAAACTTGTCTCGGGCGAATAATGAACGGGTAATTGGCGTTTTAAGGATTTGGTGGCCAACTTAGACGCCATCTTGTAAATTATACCTGTCCAGTGGTCAAACTGTGGTAGACTTTTAGTATATTATTGAGCACGCATGATACCACGAAAAACCGTTGAGAAACCTTTTTATCATCCAGAAATGTTGAATAGAGGTCCTAAGGATGCCAAAAACGCAAAAACCACAACAACTTATTTTCTTGAAGAGTTCAACTGGGTTTCCACATGACTACTGACAGGACTGACCCAGTAGTGCTCCGTCTGCCACTCAGTCCTGTATTTAGACAGCCTCTTTATTTTTAGGGTGAGGGGGACTATTCGCCGACATTTTTAAAATTCGGGCGTCTGAGTCTCCGTGACCAGGACAACGATGACGTTGGGGCACAGTGACAGACAACACGCCTGTCATTCTGATTTAATACTTCTCCGCTATGTCTCGTGAAACTCTTTCGGTTTTATTATTTCTCATGTCGTTTGAAGCATGTGAAAACGTAGTGTATGCATTAGAGTATGGTGTGCAAGGAAATACGAGACAAATCGCGTCTCTTATTGATTCAGTAATGGACAGTGCATTTTACTTCCCAATATGGGAAGATCCCGTATTGTACGGGACGGGTGGCAACCTTAGTAGCTCAGGGCGCAAATGTCCGGGGACGCAAATGACCGGGATGCAGTTGTCCAGGACGCAAATGCCCCAGTACCATGCTGATAACGTTGGCATATCAAAAATGTTTTCTTTTCTATCTGCATGGTAGATAGACCCAACATTGTCTCAATCTTTAGCCATGAATTTCGAGAGAATGTTTTTCCTTCATTGGCAAATAGCAATTAGTTAGTCTTTTTACATGGGCTATTGTCAAACTCCAGGACAAAGTCAGAGTTGACTATGAAACAAGAACAAGAACAATCCTCATCAAAAATAAAGGAGTAAAATGATTTGTAAAATCCCCATTCCCCTACCGTGATTTGAACTCATGGCCTAGTGATCGCTAGTCTGGTGCGTTATCATCTGCGCTAAACTGACAAGTCTTACATACCTCCAAAATGTATAGTAGAATTATGTAAGGAAGTAGAAGTAGGAGCAGAGTTTGACTCTGGAGCACCTAGGCTTATATATTTTAAATATATACAAAATATACATGTTGTTAAGTTATGGGGGTTGCTGATGACGATTGATCAACATATAAAGTACCGTAGCCCCCACGTATATGTTACGTGGCCGAGTGGGGCACGACCCTAAATTACATAATTTGTGATCTGTGAATCGAAGAGGTACCCTAAACAAGTTTTGTTATCACACTCAAGGGTGTACATTTCTGCTACCATGAATATACAAAGGTATACCTTCGATGAGTGTGACGATCTGTTTCAAGGTGTGTCTATTCGTCCGTCTCTCGTTGCTAATCCCTTTTCCAGCCATTGATCGTATCCAAATGGAGTCAAATTAAACCCACCTAAAAAAAACCCCAGTATTATGGAGAAATATAATCCATACCCCGTACCTTGTTGACTGGTGTTGGGCTGAAAGGAATTGTTGTGGGATCAGCTGTTTCAATGAAGAGGAGAGACAACAATTGAAATTATAAAACAACTTCATTCATTTCGGCTTCCTCACTTCGGGAAACTGTACTTTTAAGAAATGTGATACTATAAAATCTACTGTTTATAACCTGTCAACATTCTTCGTGGGTTAAAGTTCTCATCCAGAATATTGTGGAATTTTGAGTTGTCAAACAAACAGACGAGGTATAGCTGCTACTGTGTTTCTCTTTTAAACTCTGTAAGTTGCATTTATCTCATATTTCTACACTTCACATCAAAAAGCTGTGCGGCTCTAGAAATACTGAGTTCGCTTGACCATGCCCACTGTTGACACAAGTCCAAGCTACCCCTTGGACAGCTGGCCCGGGTCTCTAGCTCTCTCTGGGTTTTCACCTCTATTTAACAACGAAAAAGAAAGTCTGTGATTATAATAATGAACATATGGTTTATTTTTTCTTTCTCTTCATGCACTGTGATTCTGCAGCGTAGGGAAGTTAGCACAATTGTAGTTATGACTGTAGTTATGACTTGTCAAATAAAAACTACGAGCCTTCGTAGTGGTCGGTCCCTTTGTGGCGAGTCAAAGCGGTGTTGTCCCCCATTATTGAAGGGAATTCCCTATTACATTGGCTATGGTCCATATATAGCATAATGCGTGCACATGTTTCAGTTGCAGCAGCCTTTTGCCGATCAGTCCCCGGAAAGACGATGACACATCGAAGTCAGTGATCAGGCAGGTTCATGGCCCAAAAATGCCCCACCAAACACGAAGGAGCGAGATGAGAGATACATATAAAATACGGGGAATAAACCATATCTTCCGGGTGGAGACCTGAGGGGGAAAACGCAAATTACACAGAGCTTCCCCGTCTTGAGAAAAAATAAAACAGAGTCCGTCTTTTATCTGCTAGAATTGATTCATTTATTTCTAGAATCGCTTCTCAGATGCAACGATGGTTCGAATCCGAACACTTCAACAAAGCGCTAATTTTCCTCGAATAAAAAAATACTCTTAATAACTATCAATGTAATTTACGCGAACTGCTGTAATGGGTCGTTGGCTGGCTGCCACCCTCTCCCACTTTAACGTCTAACCACCTCTCTCACTTTCTGTTTACCTCCCCATATCCGGCGGGGCAGCCAAAATCAGGTTTCGCTTTGGTCAAGATTCCTTGCCGACTACCGAGTCCAACGTATTTTACCGCCAAAAGAATCAAACTCTTTGTTTAACGGTTTGGCCAATCATTGACGAGAGATTTCAAAAACCCTGTGGAATGGCATTTGATTGGTTTACTACATCTAACATCTTCATCTAACCCTGCTTGCTTTCAAAATTATTCCTGCCTGTATTATTTTACAGTCTTGCAGCAAGGAAATATCAGCCGTTTGCTTCACTGAACTAAGGAGCATCAGTTGTGTTTTGTATGGAGGATGCTATGCTGTTCAGTTGAACAATTCTTGAAAGGAACAGCCGTTACTACTGCTGCTAATGCTAACGTTCCCATAACCAACCCACCTCCTCCTAATATGATTCTCTTACCCTTCCAAAAAGGGATTGGTGAATGCCTTCAAAAAGTATGTACACAATTCGACATCAGTCAATCTCAAACGTACACACACACTCCGAGGTCTGCTAAGTAAGGTTGACCCTACTCGTGACTCCAAACTGGTGAACAACTGTGTTTACGGCATCCTCTGTAAATGTGGTATTGTCTATAAGGTCAGACTTGATGAACAAAAGAAAGCCATAATCAGGGGCGATATAGATAAATCGGCAATGGCCAACCACATCTGGAGAGAGAACGGTGACCATTTTCCTCTCTGGGAGGAAGTTCAGATCATTGACAGAGAATGATGTTGGAAGCAGAGAAAAATCAAAGAGGCAGCTCACATCAAAATGTCAACTAAATGCATTAGCCAGAGTGTGGATTTCAACCCGATGTGGCTTCCACTTCTCAACAAACCTAAACCTGACAAGACAAAGACACAGAAACATCCGGGCCCTGTGCTATAAGAGTTATCCCCTTTAAACATAACTTCTGTTTAACCCATCACACTTGGATTTCACATCTGAAGAATGATTTGAATTCTTGATCAGTCAATGATCGTTTGTATTGGTTCACAAGTTTAATTCACAAATCTCTAATTTTTCTTGGTGACTTTTCCCGGTGCATGGAGCTGGGATTTGTGAGTAGTGCATTGGAGACAGATGAAAGACAGGGAGTGTTGATGATAATGGATTGCCTCCCTTGCTATGGTCCATATATAGCATATCTGAGGGACAGTTGATTCATACCTAGCTTAACTGTGTTAACATCAAAATTAAATTCCAACTACTGTGTCTAGCAAATGGGGCCCAAGCCTGTACACAGTATTCCAAATACTAGTTTTCTTTACATATTTTTAGGATGTTCAAAAAAACATGAATAAAATAAATACTTAAGAAAGGAGTTTAATTCATGTTGTTTTTTTTTGCTCATGAAACAAAATGAATTAGGAAATGATGAATCCGACAATTTGTGCATGAAGTGACAAAAGGTAGGAAGGCTTGTGGTACAGAAGAAATTATGTATATGAAAGTTCAAATGTGTCCCATAATAGTTGTTATGTTTGCATATAGTAATATCTATCTAAATATAACAACTATTATGGGACAGAGGTAGTTTATTATTTTATTTAGTTCAAATGTATCCCATAATTCAAATCTATGAAGGAAAACTGAAGAATAATACAGGTCTGGTTAGTCACTCAATAGAAACCGTCATATGACCTACGTCTATTTGCAGCATGCAGTGTTGGGGTTGTTCAATTAAAAAATTGGAAAAAAGGGGTGATCAATGAATAAATTCCTTCTCTCGCCCTTTGTTGGGCTGTGATCACTAAAAAAAAACTTCATTGGTACGGCTTGTAAGCATGATACATACATAGCTAGCCAGAACTTGAAAAATGAAGAAACCTATGTTGACAGTTTTGGTTTATGGTTTCTAATATATTACTATATGGCTAATTGGTTACTGTAGTGGAGATACTGATAATCTGCTTACCTGACTTCCAAAGAGTATTGCGTGTGCCCTGTGCATGAAACACTGGAAGAGGAAAATGTCGATGACAGTAAAGGAACACAATGGCTTTGTTGCCTGGATGTTCGAAGTTGATAGCTGTCAGTCACATGGATGTAGGCTAATGGGTTAAAAAAGCCACACCTGATCAGTAGTGGACGTGTTAGTTGAGACCATCTTGGCTAGGCGTTAAGAGGTGAAGGAAGAGAGACTTTGGTAGTCAACAAACAACGGAGGCGGTGTCCAATACTTGCAAGGATTTGTTCCGTGGTGACGTGTGTGCTTGGTGAATTTTCGCAATGAGCAAGTGTTGTTGTACGCACACAAGATACATCATCAACACAGATACTCAGAGCATTTCATTCTTTAAATAGCAATTGTTTTGTTTAGATTTGGCCATTCCAGTAGGTCTGCCTACAATTGTAAAGTAGATTATGACGATCACCGGCCATGGAGTCATGTTTAGCATGCTACTCTTGTTTATCACGAGATGCTCTAAAAAACATGGCCTTGTGCCAAAGTTGACTTTGTCCAACAATTTCCTAAAGGGCATTATCAACAACTAGCTGAATAACCGCCCGAACGGGCAGGTTACATTGCTGTAGAAAAAAAAGAATTAATAAAATAGATATGTAGCAATATGACCCCTATAGATAGATAGAATAAGTTTAAATGTGTATATTCAAAATCATGCAGTGTGTATATAAAATGTGTTTGTTAGGCCAGGAATTAAGATGAGGGCTATATTGACATATGGTAAACAAAATGAATTGTTTTATTTGGTTGAAATAGAAAAGTAAGGAATGTTATTAAAATGAAGGTTTTTTTTTGTTAAAATAACAAACAAAGAAATTACAAACTGAATCCTGATTATGAAATGTTTGTACAAAAATTTAGAATAACAAAAAGAATGTCGGCTGATCCGGCTAAAGAATTTACTGCCGCAAACAAAAATATAATGTGATGTTTTAACGTCATGAAAAGATCACATATGGGCATACCATAATAAATAAAGGTAAAAACCCAAGGAGGAGGGAGAAAGACCAGGACTAGCTGTCTGAGGCTAGGACTTGTGTCCACGACCCCGTCACCCACCTCCAAAGGGGGCACGGTCAAACTCAGTGTTTCTAGAGCTGCCAGCTGTTTGACGTGAAGTTTAAACATATTAGATACATGCAACTTACAAAGTTTAAAAGAGAAACACAGTAGCAGCTATAATTGTTCTGTTTGTTTGACAACTCAAAATTCAACAATATTCTGAATGAGAATTTTAACCTACAAAGTGTGTTGACAGTAGATTTTATAGTAATCACTTATTTTACAGTGCAGATTCCTGGAGCGTCGCTATGAGTAAAGTCAAATAAAATGAACATAATATTTTAAATTGGACTTTGTTTTTCTCAATGAACTAATCGACTTTCATGTCAGTTCCTTTCAGCAAAAGCCACGGCACACAAACGAACAACAAATGATATCCAACCAGTTCCAACTATACACCCCAGTACAACACAATGTAACAGATAGATGGAAATCAGATAGTGTTTAATTTCATTTGTTTTTACTTCCTCTTACTCTCAGCCCCTCTCTATGAATGATACTAAAATATGCACTGTTAGCAAGATAAAGCATTTCCAATCAGCAGTGGATAAACAGTTGTTTTCCCCTCATCTCTATAAACGATATAACCCCACCCATGATTAAGCAGTGGATTCAGCTGAAAAAGTGGGGCACAAAAAATGAGTTCATTTTATCATGAATTGGTTGACAGTTTCTATTGTTGTATAGCTCTTTACACTGTTCTGCCGCCATGGGTCGTCTCGTCATGGATTGCTCATTTGCGGGAGGGAAATTGTGAACTTGTACAATCAAAAAGGATGACTCGAAAAACTGGTTGTAAAAATATGAGACATAATTTTATTTCATAGCATACACTTTGTCGGTCGGAGAATGAAGAGTGGGAGAGAGATAAGGTGTGCCCAAGAGACCGTTTCCAACAGGGACACTAGTCTCGTGCCTTCCAGCCTGGCTGAGCTTCTGTTTGGGTCTGAGTTTTTCTCTGTCTTTTCCTTTATCAGGTTTGAACGCCCATGCTGGTGTCATTGTTTGGTTTCCACATCCTGTTTTTTGGGACACCTACACATATACTTATTTCCTAAGGTGACCGGGTCACTTCCATTTCCACACAGGTATTTGACCCCCAAATGAGTTTTTGTGGTAGTATATCATAACACTAATATATTGACACAAAATAAAAACAAAAAAGAACTGATTAAGAAATTGAAATTCTTTTTCTTTCAAAAAACCATTAATTTATTGAATACATAAAAGTAGATATAAAGAAAGGTATACCAGAACAGAAATATATTACATTCAGGGTTAGGGTTATACACAAAATGAAAGATACAGAAATATATTACATTCAGAAAATCATTTTGTCGAGAAAAAAAAAGCAAGTATTACAATATTAGGGTTTATCAAAAGTATTTTTGTTTTTAACAGACCTTCACTTACGACATCTGACCACCCAAAACTGGTGGAAGCCTTTTAAGAGTGCTGAGTTGTCCCTAGAAATAAAGCCCAGAAGTGTACGACGCAAGCAGATGTTCTCAGTAGTCGTTTAATGGCTAATTCCCAATAGTAACCTAATTCCAGTTTCCCAATTCAGCGGAGCTCGGAAAACTTCCCGAATAAAAAACGGTGGGAAAATTAAATTGCTGGCTAAGACTGTGACAATGGAGACTGTAGATAAGTTTTTCAAATACTCTCTAACTACAATTGAAGAAATCTCTGTGTTTGTGTAAACACTGAGATAACTTGACAACTGGCCATTGTACAAAATTGATATTCACCCACAATGTATTGCAGTGTCACATTTGAAGTTGTTTTGATCAACAGTTCTCAAGAAACCTAATGCACTGCAATTTACTCAACAACTTGCCATTGTACGAAGTTGACATTAGACAGATATATTAGTCAACACACAAGGCAGTGCAGATTCGAGTATGAAGTTGGTTGGATCAGCGGTTCATGAGAAATCTAATAAAAAACTACAGATTATAGATCTTTTATCTAAAATCATAGATCTAAAGTGGCAATAGATCTAGATTTAGATATAAAATATCTAAATTGGCAACACTAAAAAAAGTAACTGAAATAATTCAATTTAGCATAAACTTACATTGCAAATTGAACTCCCATCACTAAAAACCTATTTGGGGGGGTGGGTTGAATTTTCAAAAAACAAAAAAAGAAGAAAGTTTTTCCACACATAATAAGGAGTAAATGTTGAAATTTTCAGCACTCTAGTTCCAAAGAACTTTTCTTCATAAAACAAGCATGAATGCTGAAGGACATAAACTAAGGGACCAATTTAGCATAAATTTACGTTGAAAATTGAAACCTCCCAAAAAAACATTTTTTGTGCGGAATTTTCAAAAGACAAAAAAAAAAGTTTTTTATAGACATAATAAGGAGTAAATCTTGGAATTTTCAGCACTCTAGCTCCAGTAGGCAGATACAAGTATTGAGTTTCTGGCAATTTGGAGGCATTATTTGAAACTGGGCCCTGAAGCTGCTGAAGCTGTTTGCAGAATTCAGGAAGGAAATGAAACAATCTCTGACCTTACTGCTCAAAACTGATTTAAGTATTTTAAGGGTGTTGACAATTGTCCCTTGAAAAAAGCTCCGAAGTGGATGACCATCAGTTGTCAATTATGATGGTTTAAAAATTCAAAGTAGAGGAGAATCCAACCAGCAACTCTTGAAAACTTTCAGAAGAGCAAGGATCATCGAAAGATGCCATGTGTAGAGCATTACAGAAGCCCTCAATAGAAAAAAAAGCCTGAAAGTCAGGCTATAGATGGACTTGTTCTTTTCTTGTGTGAAGATCTAGCAATGGCAGTGTTGCCTACTTTATTTTCAAGTTTACATCGAAAATCAAGTCAAAAACAACTAGATTCTCCAGATATATATCTAAAATCTAGCAAATATATTGCATAGTATTAATAAATTAAATTTATTTTATTAAAACATTACTTAATTAATTAAAAATACTTATAGAAAAATATTACTTTTTCTATTAAAAATCATCTAAATAGCAATTTCTGACATCTAGATGCAACCACAAACATCTAAATTGGCAACACTGAGAAAGGGACGCAATTCACATTTTGCTATGTTAGTCAGTGACAGCGATTGCTGCTAGAGATGCTACACTCCAATAAAAAAGGCCAGACATCAAAATCATTTTAATCAAGACTACTTTACAAAATCGGGGAGAAGAGGGGAGAATTTCCAAAATGTTTTAAAAATTGTAAAATATTTTAAAAAACATGGATCCAAATAGAAAACTAGCATTTCCAAGGGAAATTATGAATCACTGCCACCCATATATGCTGTGTTGGGGGTGATCAATTAAAAAGTTGGAAAAAGGGGCTATTAATAAATAAGTTACTTCTCTCGCCTTTTGTTGGGCTGTGATCACTAAAGAAAGGTCTGAATTTTAAATAAACAAAACAAAACAAGCGGCCACAAACTAGTGACCAATTTAGCATAAACTTACATTGAATATTGAACCCCTCTCTAAAAACCTATTTGGGGGGATTTTCAAAAACAAAAAAACATTTTCTCTACTCATTGAGGTGAGTCTGTATGCAAAATTCAATTTACAATGTAAGTTTATGTCTGGCAGCATTCACATTTGTTTTCTTTGAAAGTTCAGACTTTTTTTTAGTGATCACTACCCAACAAAAGGTGAGAGAAGTAACTTATTCATTAATCACCCCTTTCCAAAAAATTTCTAATTGATCAGCCCCAACACAGCATGCTGCAAAAAGATGTTGCAATGCTGCTTTCTGCCCCTTTCACTGGACTGGAGTATATTACGTTTGTTGCAGTACCTAATGCAGCGATTGAACTCTTGAATGGCAGGTTACCAGATACTCTTAGCCAACGCTTTTATCCACGCGTACATGTATCCCATAGGAAGCTGGAAAGAGCTATTCATAAAAGAGCTAAGACCCTGAAAGAGCTGTTCATAAAAGAGCTGCTACTACAAAAGAGCTGTTTATAAAAGAGTTAGCCACAAAGGAGCTGTTTACAAAAAAAGCTACTAGAAAAGAGACCCTAAAAGAGCTGTTTAGAAAAGAGCTTAGACCCTGAAATAAAATAAAAATAACATCAATTTGAACCTTTGGAGCCATAACACTTCCTTTTGGCAGTGTGCCATATTGGGGGTAATCAATTAAAAAATTGGAAAAAGGGGTGATCAATGAATAAGTTACTTCCCTCGCCTACTGTAGGATCACTAAAAAAGTCTGAATTTTCAAAAAACAAGCGTGAATGCAGCCGGACACAAAATGGGACCATTTTAGCATGAACTTACATTATAAATTGAATCCCCACACTAAAAACGTATTGGGGGAGGGGGATTTTGAAGAGACAAAAACGTTTTTTCGAGATATAATAAGGAGTAAATGTTTAAATTTTCAGCTCCATTGGTGCTGCTGCCTGTACATACAACACATACTTAGCCAGCCAGACCCACTTAAAAACTGAAGAAACCTATGTTGACAGTTTTTGTTGACTGTTTATATTATGCCTTATCTCAAGTGTTTGTATGTATATATATGCCCATGTATGTATTTTTAAATCTGATTTCCATGAAAATACATATATATATATATATCTGGTGTGTTTTCATTTAGGTTGTTTCAACTCTTAAATTCACGAACTGCTTGAATCCGCTTCTAAACACAGTGGAACTCTTCAAAGAATAGAATTAAAGAAAAAATTAACTAAAAGTGCAAGGGAAGTAACTTTAAGCAGAAGTTACTCCTCTTGATTTGACTTTTAAGAGTTACTTTTCAGCTGTCACTTGGATATATATCTACAATCACACCTGGCTACAACCACGATGTATGTTCAAATCACGGCATGATATATTGGCTTGCTTCAGCGTGACAAAAACAGACATTGCACAAACAAACCAGAAAAGACTTTTATATAACAAGATTGTTTCTATGAAGAATATGGCTTCTCGTCTGTGTGGCTCTGTACATGTCTTTTTAGACTTGAGCTGTCGGAAAATGAAGATTCACACACCACACGTGTATAAGATTTTTCTGCAGAGTGAATCCGCATGTGTCTTTTTAAATTTCCACGTTGTATAAATGTTGTTCCACACACTTTGCAAGAATATTGTTTCTTTTCCGTGTGAGTTTGCATGTGTTTTTGTAAACTTTCAGTTTGTACGAATGCTAATCCACACACCTTGCATGTGTATGGTGTCTCTCCAGAGGGAATTTTCAAGTGTTTTTTTAATGGTGAACTTGTGATTAACACAGGTTCGCATGATTTCTTTGAACACAGTTCCTCTTCATTATAAGACTCTGTGTGTTCACTTGATTGTGAACTCTTGACAACTGCAGATCCCTGCACATTGCATCGCTCCCCACCAGTATGTATGCGTATGTGATTTTGTAAATTTGATTTTCGTGAAAACGCAGACCCACATATATCGCATGAAAATGGCATCTCTCCAGTGTGTATTCGTAAATGTGTATTTAAATTTGATTTCCGTGAAAATTCAAAACCACACACACTGCAAGTATATGGTTTCTCTCCAGTATGTATTCGTATGTGCCGTTTTAGAGTCGAGCTATCTGAAAATGTAGAGTCGCACACTTCACAAGTATATGGTTTTTCTCCAGAATGAATCCGCATGTGCCTTTTTAAACTTCCGTGTTGTAGAAATGAAGTTCCGCACACTTTGCACTCATATGGTTTTTCTCCTGTGTGTGTCAGCATGTGTCTTTTTAAGTTGCCGCTCTGAACGAATGCATATCCACACACTTTGCAAACATGTGGTTTCTCTCCTGTATGCATTTGTAAGTGGCTTTTTAATTGTGAGGTTGAAACAAACAAGCATTCGCATAAAGTACACGAAAATAGTTCATCAACACTATGAAACTTCATGTGCACTTCTAATTGTGAATCATCTAAAAAAGCAGATCTGCACACATCACAAAAAGACGGTTCCTCACTAGTGTGTGTCCGCATGTGAGTCTTTAAATCTGATTTTCGTGCATGTGTTGATTCGCAGACTGTGCAAGAATATGGTTTCTCTCCTGTGTGTATTCGCACATGCCTTTTTAAAGTTGAACTGTCTGAAAAGGACGATCCACACACTTCACAAATATAGGGTTTTTCTCCGGTGTGTATTCGCATATGTCTTTGTAAACTTCCTCGATGTGGAAATACGGATCCACATTCCGTGCAGGAGTAGGTTTTTTTTTCAGTGTGAGTTTGCATATACATTTTTAAGTGTGTACTTTTGAAAATCCAAATCAACACACTTAGCAAGAATATGGCCTCTCTACAGTAAACTATTGTTGTAATGTCACACGTTCTAATGGCACGTTTGTTTTTATATTCTCACAAGAGTATTGTCGGAGATTAGTTTTCAGCAACAGCATATAAAGATTTCAGTGCATTATTTAAAAAACTTAAACGTTGGGCATTAAACTGTCAAAGGGTAATAAAAAGTCATTTTTGTCTGTACTTTTTAGTTTCTCATTATAAATATACTTTGTATAAAATCCACCCGTTATAATGGCAAATTTGTTATAATGGTAAACTTAAATCCCCTAGCATGCCGTAATAAAGGGAGTCTACTGTACAATGTGTATTTGCATGTTTTTGTAAAGATTATAACGAAAATACAAAGTGACACTCTTCACATGAATGTTTTTTCTCCAGTGTGTGTTCACCCAATCGATTTCAATTGGTGGCTTCCTGAAAATGCAGCCCTACACACTGCACAAGAGGTTTGTCTTTGTAAATATACAGAAAATTCCAGTGCCAAAGTCAAATTCTGTTTGAGGCACAAATTCTATAAGATCATTGTTTAACCTGAGTATATTTGTAAGATCTGCCAGCAATCTCTGCCCAGATTTGTCCATGCAATATCTCCAAAAGTTCTCAATGAATCTGTCCAGATTTGTCCACACAATATCTCCAGAAGTTCTCAATGAATTTCTTCCCAGATTTTCACACTGTTCTCATATTACAATTCCAGTTGTTCAACACCACATAGAACCTAATCAAGAGATTAGCTCTCAAACTGAGAAGCATGTTGCAAGAATATCAGACAACCGCTAGACATTGCAACTCACAATGTGCATTCCCTGTGGTCATACGCAAAATTGTGGCTGGCAAAAAATAAGATGGCGTGATGAATAAGACAAGTTCAGGATGTATTGGCACTGTGATGCTCGAAAGTGAAAAACCTGGCAGACCTTGGGAAAGGCATATATCCAAAAACAGACTTTAAAAGGCTGATTGGTGATGATGATGATGATGAATCTGTGAATAAATCAAAAGATATTTATTAATAAATACTTATGTTAATGCTTATATAAAATAACATTATATTAAATCAGTTCAGTACTGTAGAATGGGGTATGTGAGAACAAATTGTTGGAGATGATCAATTAAAAGATTGGAAAAAGGGGTGATCAATGAATAAATTATATCTCTCGCCTTTTGTTGGGCAGTGATCATTAAAAAATTATGAATTTTCAAAATAGTTGCGTGAATGCTGCTGGACACAAACTAAGGGATCAATTTAGCATAAACTTACAATTTAGTCTATTTTTCTAAGGTTCACCAAAAGTTAAGTTAATGTTGAAAAGTTTTTATTTTCAGCAGGTTTACAAATTAATTAGTTTTTAACTATAATTAACAAGTAATTAACAGATGTGCTCAGCCCGCCTAAAAGATCTGGAATGGCTGACCACATCTGGAGAGAATTTTATAGTTCTGCACCATCCTGTGAAAAAAAATAGTTGTCAATTAAATTGTAAGGGTGTTCTCATTTGCCCCCATTCAGGGTTTTACTATTTAATGGTTATACCTGGGGAAAGCTTAATAGTTTGGTATTGGATTTTGCTGAAAAGAAGAACAAAATTTAATTTAATAACATTTTTAAAGTTTTGCACTATGAAATTATTTTAACTTATATGAATTAATAAGTGCTCAGTGGATGCCATTCTCTATTGCCCCATTCTACAGTATTAAAATCTCATGACACATTCAATAATAACATTTATAATTAGAATTAACTCTTGAAGTCATAAACTGCTTTATAAAAAGGTTAGGTTATGTGCTAACCCCTGATAAAAAGGTGAAGCAACCTTCTCTTAAGAAACAACTCCCATTGGCGTGTGTGAATGGCCGGTGACAGTCCTGGTTTCCTTGGCTTACTCTTGAGTACCGAATAATAGGGAGTGGTTTGAATAAGAGGGGGTGGTATTGGAAAATAAATTATAATCAATCAATAAAATCAAGCGAATGCAAATATATTTTTATTTATTTAACTTTTAACATTCTGAAGCGCCTCAAAAAAAATCATGGCTGAAAATCCTGATCTAAGGGAGCACAAGATGATACCCTTTGTTTAAAAACAATGTTAAAATATTTAGAGCTCTCTAGTGTTTAGCTAGAGTTATTTCCCTTTATTGTTTCTTTCACTTTTGAAGCATGTGCTATAATTTTTATTTGATTTTTTCCATCATTTTTTCAACAATCGTTTTCCTTTGAAAGGACAACTGGATACTTAATCAGCAATAATTTATTCGACAATTTGATTAACGAATTAGTGACTGATAGGGCTGAGATGATAGCCAGAGTGACTTATCTATTTCTAAAGTTAATACAAGTTACTTAATCGGACTTTGAACTTCCAGCATTTTCGTTGAGAGATCGGACGAGATTTCACCGGCAAAATGGTCCGACACTCTGAACCTGCAATATTTACTAGTTTTGTTAGTCCTAAAAACATTTAGAACTTGATGCCAAGCCTGTTGAGTATTTATTTAAACTTTCCCATTAACTTTGAGGACATCGCTGATCAAAACAAACTTGTATGCAGAACAGATGTTTTATTTTTATTTAATTTATTTTATAACCATTGCATTTAATGTATTACTAATAAACACACGTGTTTTTTCGTTTTTTATTGAGCGTACATGTTTTTCAATAGTCAGCCATAAAGAAAGGACAAAACTTTGTAGTGGACGAATGTCTGAGTGAGAGATAATATCAAGTCAGTCATAAAGAAAGGGCCTGGATGAATGTCTGAGTGAGCAATAATATCAAGTCAGTCATAAAGGACAAAACTTTGTAGTGGATGATATTTTGCACCTATGAAACTGAAATTAGACAGAGGGGTTAATCTTTCAATTCCCAAACTCATATGCATTGTGATTTCGACCTCAGAGGTCACAAGAGGTAATTTCTAGCTGCCTGATGACATGCCTGAAAACAAAGTCAAAACACACGACACAGCTCGTGTTCACAGAGATAGTGCCAAACCATACATACTAAAGGAGTCAGGACACATGACACAGCTCTTGTGCAGGAGTTCACAGAGATAGTGCCAAACCATACACACTAAAGGAGTCAGGACACATGACACAGCTTGTGTGCAGGAACAAACAATCTGGTGGACTGTCACTGGAAGTACACCGCCGAGTGCAAAATGACCAACACACCGTCTAACATTGTTACGTTCCAACAATCTTTCTGTAAATAATTCACACGAATCCGTTATGAATTACAATCCGCCGTGTTCTGCCCTTGCCTCTGCTCTTAAGTAGCTGGCAACTTTTCACATATTCAAATTAAGCTAGCATAAAATACGGACGCCACACTCACTGCCGTTCTGATAAAAACCACTCCCCGCGTGTGCATGCGTTTCACTTACATTACAAATGACGGTGTTTACAGCATTTATATACGCAAAGACATTTACTTCGAGGTATCGTAATTATTTCTTAGTCACAATTACTTCATTCTATTCAACGAAAGGTTGGGTAGTGGGGTTCAGGGTGAGCCTTACTAAAGGGGAGGGGGACATGGGTATAAGATAGTCTGTAACAGAATTCACTACTCCTTGACTCAGGGACTTCTGGTATGATGTAGCTGTCACCAACCCGACTATGTAGAAGTGGGACTTAGTGCAGATACCAATCGCCATAACGCAACGACTGTACAATTAGGAACACCTGCTTTCAAACCAGCCATGCCTTCCAATCGTTGGGATTGGTGTAATGAAATACACTCTGGTTGTGTGTGCTCGTGTGTTTGCATGTTTTGGGGAGAGAATAGATTGGTACATGACCAAAACGCTGTATCATATTACCAGGGTTAGAAAATAGGTCAAACGGACGATGAAGTCAGAACAAAGGGAATATGTCCGACCAATCAGCTTCGCCAGGTTTTTTTAGGACATCGATTTAAAATTGGGCGCGAGTTCAGTGTGAGTTAGAATCCGAGAGACAGTAGCAACAGGTCAACAAGTGAAGAGGAGGAAACCAGGCACCCTGATTTTTGAACTGCTGGAATCACTGTCTGTCCTTCAGTATGGAAACTTGTTAAAATCTTTAACAGAAAAACAGAATTCAATAACCCTGGTGGCCCACAAAATGACCTGGCATCAAAGCTATCAACAGGAATAAAACGAACCCATATTTTCAATTGAAAATAGTGAATTTTGTTATCTTTCCATCCAACCACGTGGGAGAGCCGTTTTCTCCAGTATGGACAAAATGTTTTATATTTCCCTCCACAGAATGTTCGCTCCCGTAAATGTACAACCCAAAGACGAGATGTCGCTATCTCTCTCTCTCTCTGTCGGCAGAACATGTACCAGATGATTATCCAACATTGGTACGCCAACACTCTTGACAAGAACGGGAAATATCAATTTCTACTAAATTAGGTTGAATTTGCTAAAGATAGATAGGTCTGGTTAGTCAGTCAATAAAAACCTTCATGTGAATAATGTCTTTTGGCAGCATGCTGTGTTTGGGGGTGATCAATTAAAACATTTGAAAAAAGTAGTGATCAATGAATAAGTTACTTCTCTTGCCTTTTGTTGGGCAGTGATCATAGTCCAGTCCACTATGTCCAAATATATGAGTTTGTTCAAACTTTTTGGGGATTAGGAAAATTTAGCATAAACTTACATTGTAAATTGAACTCACCCCCTCCCAAAAAAAACTATTCTGAGGGAGGGGGGGATTAGAAAAAAGTTTTTTCTAGACATAATAAGGAGTAAATGCCCTCTAGCTCCATTGGTGCAGTCTGTACACATGATACATACATAATCAGCCAGCCAGACCAACTTAAAAACTGAAGAAACCTATGTTGACAGTTTTGGTTGATGGTTTCTAATAAATGAACACATAATCACATTTTGATGTCTGTCTGTTAAAAACATGTATCACCTTTAATATTAGATCATTTATTATTAAAGCATCAATAAACAATAGTAATTATTATCTTAGTTCTCATTGTATGGTCATTGGTACATGATTATTTATTGAGTTAATTGTTAAGTGTTTAATTAATCATTTCTACCCACAACAGACCAGGTTAAATACTGTTGCTGGGTTTAGGTTATTCATGTGTTCTTACATTTGGGTCTGGTTCATTTTCCCAAAGTTCAATTTGCTGAAAGTTGGCTTGGCTGAATCATGACTAGGCTGACTTATCTCCCCGGCTGTTTATTAGCTTGAAAAACAAAGGAAGACAATTTGAGTTACACAACAGGCCATTCTTTCATATTTTGTTATTTACTAAAACACTGGTTAATTTTTTAAAATTTGTGCGGTGTTTACAACTTATGAGAAAAAGCTGGCAACCTATTAGATGTAGTATTTACAATATATATTGTGCTTAAGATTTATAGAAAAAAAGGATTTTTTGATTGAGTATTTATTTCCAATAATGACAGTATTATTTACATGTGTATCTCTGTTATATAGCTAATTTTTACTTTCAAATGAATGGGGTGGAGGTGGGGGGGCTTTAATCAGCAGGAAAACCCTTTTTTTAAATTTGCTTATTTAAATAATTAAATTAATAAATTAGAACAAAACAAATATTAACCATTGGCGGTTTTCGCTACGGAAGATGAAAGTGAAAAATTTGCTATATAACAGAGAGAGATACATACGTAAATAATACTGTCATTATTGTAAATAATTACACAATCGAAAAATCCCTTTTTTCTATAAATCTTAAACACAATATATATTGTAAATATTAAATCTTATTATAAATAAATACTACTTTTAATCGATTGCCACCTTTTTCTTCATAAGTTGTAAACATTGGAGTAAAAAAAAAAAAAGAATTAATCAGTGTTTAAGTAAATAACAAAATACGAAAGAATGGCCAGTTGGGTAACTTGAATTGTCTACCTTTGTTTTTCAAGCTAATAAACAGTCAGGAAGATAATAAGTCAGCCTAGTCATGATTCAGCATTCAGCAAATTGAACTTCGGGAAAGTGACTTTCGGGAAGATGAATGCCTCCCAGGAAAACTATACATCTTTGAAAACTCTATAGGATAACAAATCAGAAAATATTTGATTCCATTTTCTCAGATATCAGTATGGTGGCCATCATGGATTTAAAAAATGTCGAACTTCAAATACTACCTTTTCAATATTTTTAGCTAGGATCACAATTCAAGTGATTAAATATACAGTTTGGGGGCAACAAATCCAATGGTGCTAATTAGAAATCAGTACAGCTGATCTATGGCATGGTTGTCCCAAGACTTGGTGAACTGCACATTGGCATGGCTGCTCTGAGAGCACTTGGAGCTTCCATAGAGAATTTAGGCATATATGATGCCTGGATAGAAGTCTATGTTTATGGTGCAGCAACCACAAGGCAGATCCTCAAGTGCACACACTACAAGCGTTCTCTTCGTGCCCACACCTACTCATGTAACTTTCTATAAACTGCTACTGGAGGAATTCTTCAGAGAGGACCCATAGCTGAAAAACGTTTGCTGGCAAGCAACAGAACAAGTAGAAGCAGCCGGCTCTGAGAGGGACAAATCTGCAAATGGTGAATCTGCCAAGCAAGCCAACAGTATCCTCATAGAAGCCTTGACTAATGCAGAGTTGGTGAAAGCATTCAAGCATTGGGAAGCACAGAATGCCAAAAACGCCATGTTCAGGTCCATCGTAAACTACTTGCACTGAGTGGAGACAATCGTGTCCTTTGTGGCCGCATCTCTAATGCTGATCTGGCACCCCATCTGCAAGCTGCAGAAGCAAGTTGTTCTTTGCTTTTGACTGGATCAAATAAAAGTGACTCTGACCCCCGATACTTTGCTGATATGCATGACCTAAGAACCAATCATCCCGAGACCTGGAAGGAACTTGAAGCATCAGTCACCAGAAATGACATTCCATTTGTGTCCATAGGTGCAGATCATGCATGCGAACATCTCAACAAGCATATGGAGATCTCAACAAGCATATGGAGATCCACACTGGACTGAGTGGAATCTCTAACAATGTGAATGCTAGACAGAGATTCTTCATGGCTGCACCAGAACTGGCAAGCCTATCAGAAGAGTTCAAGAGTTTGACATTGGTAAAGTTGGGAAAAACACAGAACATCCTGGACAAGAATCTAGTGAGATCAGAAGAGATCATGAGGCAATTGACAAAATGAAGGTTGCCAAACTGTAGCATTGCTAGTTGCCTGCTTGAAGCGCTAGACACTTTTACCTGTTGATCAGCACTTGTAATGCGGACCCACTTTTCAGAGGGTCCTTGTGTTCTAGCAATAGCTGTTTTGTTACGAATGGGCACAATTGAATGAAACTTTAGGACCAACCAGAAAAAAGAGCGGTGTTCACTACAGGTTTTAAACAAAAACTGAGCCCAGCAAAGTTTAAGTGTTTTCTTTTCAGCAACTAGACATTGGGCCAATTTCGTTCAAACACAGGAAAGTAGATACGATTTTAATCTTTTATTATATGTTACAACCATGTTTCTACGCCTTTGTGTTTTAGCACAATGAGTTCTGACCCAGTGTCCCCTTTGTAAAAAACTGCAAATTTTCAAACTTTTTACCCTTCTACCCTCCCCGCACTTTTAACCGGCTTGAGTAAAAGTTACGATAAAAAAGAAAATCCCTTTTCATGGATTAAAGATATTTTTCATTTATTTTTATTCGATTGAGTATTAAAATCATTATTATTAATTTTCGTGATTACTTTTTACTACATCTCATAGTTTTAGTTGCTTTTTTAAAATTCTTTTTAACCGGTCTGAATAAAAGTTATGATAAAAAAAACTTCCTTTCCACGGGTTTGTTTGTCTTAGTAATCGAAACTGATCAAAATTGCCATCAGTTTGTGATATGCTTTTTGCCATAACTTTTTTGTTTGTCAACCAATTTGCATAATTCAAAAAGCTCCTTCATATTGATTTGCATGATCTGTACAATACAAGAGTTGTTGGTGGTCTATCTGGAATTCAACATGTTTGACTAACATTGCTAATTGGCTCTAAAGCGAATGACTGATTTACAATGTATGTATAAGGTTAAACTTGACCCTTACTTTGATTTTTTCTGGCTAAAACCTCTTCAGAAAAAGGTGAATATCAGCTCAATTTTAAAGACTTTTGGCTAACATTATGGCTAAAAATATTGAATATATATGTTTTGGGTTAGCTATAAATTTCTATGCCTGAACCCTGGAAGATACTAAATTCCTGTGCCCGAATGCTGAGAGGTGCTAAATTCCAAGACATGGTCCTAGAAGATACTTAATTTCCATGCTGGAAGATGATAAATATGATGGCGAATTATGCATTGTACGCCTCTTACCATCAGATTTCTGAATTCCTTGTAAAAATTACATAAACATGGGTGGTTTCATCAATTTCTATTGAAAATTGTCCGAATAACCATCATTTTTGTTCGTTTTTGCAAAGTTTTTGGTTCCATTTTGCTATTTGTCTTTGTAATCGAAACTGACCAAAATTGCCAAAAGTTTGTGAAACGCTTTTTTGCCTTAACTTTTTTGTTTATCAACCAATTTGCAAAATTCAAAAAGCTCCTTGTATTGATTTGCATGATCTTACAATACAAGAACTGTTGGTGGCAGATCTGGAATTTAAAATTTTTGACTAACATTGCTAGAGATCATGAGGCAATTGACAAAATGAATGTTGCCATACTGAGTCATGGCAACCCAGTTACTGTGTGATAAGTTGTACAACATGATCACACACGCCCACATCCTACAGATCAATGACACTGGGCAGACACTGTACGAAGATTGTGTCTGAGAGAATCAATGGAGAAATCATCCCCTGGGCAGCAGTTGAGAAGGAAAACAATGAAATCAGGGTTCCCACTCTTTTCTCTAATGATCATTTTCCAGGACATTTCCAGTGTTGATCCAGCTCAGGGGTCCCCAACCTTTTTGTGTCAAAAAGCACTTTCACAGCTACCATTTACTTTTCAAATCAAATTTATGTTTGGACTTAATAAAAACATAACTTAATTACTATTTAAGATGATGCACAAAAAGAATTACTGCAAAACAGCAAGATTAAAAAATGTTACATTATTATAGAAAAAAACAAACATCAAGGCAAATTTATAGTTTGACTTAATAATGAATATAATGGCCGATATAACATGTTGCCCCCCTATGTAAAGTAATTAGTATAATACACTAAAAATTAATTCAAATAAACCCAAAACAAAATTAATAAATTTCCTATGTGAAATAATGATAATAAAATGTATTTTTTGGCAATATAAATAATAAAGTAATGCCAAATAAGTCTAAATAATTATAATCTTTTTATTCTTATGCAAATGTTTTTTAGTAATCTCAAAGTAAATTTATAGTTGGACCTGATAATGAACATAATATGAAAAAAATTAGCACCTATATAAAATAATCATACAATACAAATTTTTTTCTTCAAAAACCAGAATGATAATTAATTGAATAAAACTAAAAATTTGCCCCCACCAAATTATTTTACTTAATTTTCCTTTTTTTTAAAAAATCCCAAAGTAAGAGTTCCATTCCAGTAGTTCCTGGATATTATTCTAAAAAAGGTAAACATAATTAGTATCTCCAGGGATATACCTGTAAAATTTGTAAAAATAAACAAAAGCATAAATATATAAAATAGATAAATCATCAAATTAATAAAAGATGGGGTAGGAATCATAAGAAAAGAAATTATTATTCTCTGAAATTTGGAAGGGAAAATTACTTTTTAAAAAATTTGTCCTTTAATAAATAAGTATTGAAAATTGTACTAAAATATGATTTTTGCCATAATTAAAAAATATTTCTCACATGTCGATTTCACGCTGAAATTTTTGTCCATTTTGTTCATATTTACCACAAAGGAAACCAGAAATAATATGTCACATGGTTTTCAGTGACAGCATTAAATAAAATACCCCACAAGCTTTATTTTTGACAACTAAAAATTTTTAAATTAGAATTCACGAAGAAAACAATTAAAATACAATCATAACTAGTGCATACCTCTGTCAACACCATTGTCAGTAACCATAAACATCATTAAAATTAGTGGATAGATCAGAGACGGGGTAGTTAACTGTTTAAATTTTTTTGACTGTTGCATATATTCTTTGATTCATATAGGAAGAAGCTGAAAGAGAAATCGATGTAATGAAAAGCCTTGACATATAGCTACGACATATGGGAGGTAATTGTTCATGGATCCATTAATCAGTTCTTCCTTTGCCTATTGTCCACCCTTCCAGAACATCTGGATGAAATTCCTTGAGAACTTTTGGAGATATCTTGCGTACAGGAAAAAATATGAACCATACGATGTAGGGTAGGTAGTTGTGCATGGATTTGCTCCAAAATTTAATCAGTTCTTCCTTTGCCTATTGTCTACCCTTCCAGAACATATGAATGAAATTCCTTGAGAAATGCGAATAAACCAAAATACCAACGAACACACAAACCAACAAACATACCTCTTTTCAACATTTACAGAGGTAAATAACATTTAAAATCAAAAATGGGAAATTAATGCTGCATTTCATTGATGTGAGAAGAACAGATACTACACTTTGATCTTGAACTAAAGGCCACAAAAGGCACATTACTGAGATTATGACAAAAATAGAAATCTTCAAAAATAGGGAAAAAAGATGATAATAATAAGAAGAAATAGGTAATCATTACGTTTCCCGTTTTCATATGGCTGCTGCTTCAGCTGTTCTGATTCCGGAATTGCCCAAAGTACTCCGCTGCTGTTGATGGTGAATTTAAAGTCAAAGAAAGAGACAGGAAGATTCCTCAGAAGGGCTTTTTCAGTTTCCCCCCCCATTTTTTTAAGTGGTTCTACTAATATCGGGCAATTTGATGTGGTTCAAGAGACTAGGGTTTTTTTTTTCCATCTTTTAAAAAATTTAAACAAAAGCTTGATAAACACAAATTAATAGAGAATAAGTTAGGGGTAGTGTTTTTAGCGTAAGGGTTACTATTGGGGTTGTGTTAGCAATAAGGTGGTGTTTAGCCAGCCACCTTATGCGTCCATGTCATTGGATGTTATATTGACTAAGTCCCTGAAAGTTATGTCCAGTTGTGGTAATAAATTTCTGTCGGCTTGAATTGGGACAATACATGTATCACGCTTAAGTATACTTCCTTCAGCCATTTTAACTTGAGAAAGTAGAAAAATGTTGAAATTGTTGTCTGCTTCTTTGACTTTAAATTCGCCGCCATCAGCAGAACATCTGAATCAGTGGCCATATGGAAAACGTAATGATTGCCATAAAATAAAAAATAAAAAATTAGTTGATCCATATTATCAAAAACATCTAGAATCCAGACTGGTTAAATCGTATTTTAGCGTCCCAAATTATTGCGCATGCTTGAACGTTCCATTTAAGGGTCACTCATGCGTGAAGTTAACGCGCATGCGTTCCCCTTTGTTTGGGGGGTCAAGCACGTGTGTTAACATTAAACAATTTTATCAATTTTAGAATAAATTGAACATTTAAAAAAAAAAATTGTTTCGTTTAATCTGTATTCGTGCCCTTTCGTAAATTTAAAATTAAAAAACTTTAAATTCAGAAATCACCTCAAACTAAGGTGAGGTGAGTAAACAAAACATTGTATTATTAAAATCTTTATTTGGGACGCTAAACATGCCTAGATTCTAGATATTTTTATAAATATGGATCAACTCCTGGATGTCCCTTTTCTTACCTTTTTAAGATGTACAAATTGTAAGAAGAAAAAAAAAACTTTTTTTCAAATTTCTTCCTCAAAACACGTGGCTTTTTTAGGATTTTTTCTCTCAATCTCCACAATTTTCTGTATTTTTCATTCAATTCATAAAAATAAAATTACATTTAAAAAGAAATATCCCCAGTAAAACCACATTTACAAATAATTCAATAATCCCGACTTGAATAAATGAGAAACAATTATATTAAAAAGAAAAAAAAGATCGGATATTTTTTCTTCTTTACAAATAAATCATGAATAATTATTGAAGAATACAAAATAAATAGAAATAAAAAGACAAAAAATTCAATTTAAGATGAATTATTTATGCTTTTCTTACCTTTTTAAGATGTACAACAAATTATACTAAGAAGAAACAGACAAGCCTCTTTTTTCTTCTTTTTTCCAGTCTTTTCACAAAATTTCGTCGTCTTTTGGTGATTTTTCAGTCAATCAACAACATTTCTGTATTTTTCATCCAATTCTTAACAAGAAAATTAAAATTAAAAAGAAATCAAAAGGAAAAAACGTGAAATTATTTTGGATAAAATGTTTTACAGCGAACAACAAAAGATACCACAAACCGGTGACTAACATTATTTCGTTCCTTGTGTAAAACTATCCACAACATGGTCATCAGATGGTTGGAGACGTTTCTGGCTAAAAACACGACAAAAATAAGAATTTACTAACCGTTTTAGCGCCATGGCCTTTTTGACCATATAGCAAAAAACATCAAAACTGTCACTGTAGGTTTCTTAAGTTTTTAAGCTGGTCCGGCTAGCCATAGACCGATATCGTCCGATATATCGGCCTGGTAGTGCTATAAGGGTTAAAATATACTACTGCAACAAATTCAACTTACATCAATCAATATTCAATAGGGACCCCCAAACCTTCCATGATCTCTCATCGACTCCCAGAGGCATGTACAAACAATAATAACTAGCATTCCATTCCAAGGAAAATTATGAATAACCACCACCCATATATGCTTTTTTTACCTCGTAAATTAAGTAGTGGCGGTGGTGGTAACATTAAGTTACCTTGATAGAAATGCTACAAGTAAGGTTTGAACCATAAATTCATGATTTAAAAAAACAGCGTGAATGAGGCCTGACACAAACCAAGTGTTCAATTCAACAGTATTCAAGCTTGTCTGTTGTGGATAGCCGAGCCTGTGATGCCATGTCTAAAACTGAATGTCTATTTTATTAGTAAACATTCAGTTTTTGACATGGATTCGTTTTCATTTCATTTGGCGTATTTTTGGCCTTTGGCTTGGGTATTTTTTTGCCATTTTCAGCGTGTTTTTAGCCAGAAACGTCCCCAACGATTATGCAACCCTGTATTGCAATGGTTTATACAAGCAATCACAGAATTTGGCTATATTGGGCCTGTTTGGGGCCAGAAACGACCCCAACTATTTGGCAACGCTGTATTGCAATGTTTTATAAGCAATCACAGTATTTGGCTATATTGGCCATTGTTTTTAGCCAGAAACAACCCAAATATATGTCAACCCAGTATTGCAATGTTTTATAAACAATCTCAGTATTTGGCTATATTGGCCATTGTTGGCGTGTTTTTAGCCAGAAACGTCCCCGACTATTTGGCAACACTGTATTGTAATGTTTTATAAACAATCCCAGTATTTGGCTATATTGGCCATTGTTGACGTGTTTTTAGCCAGAAACGTCCCCAAATATATGTCAACCCAGTATTGCAATGTTGTATAAACAATGTCAGTACTTGGCTATATTGGCTATTGTTGGAGTGTTTCTAGCCAGAATCGTCACCGACTATTTGGCGACCCTATATTGCAATGTTTTATAAACCCTCTCAGTATCCAGAATCGTCCCCAAATATATGTCAACCCAGTATTGCAATGGTTTATACAAGCAATCACAGAATCTGGCTATATTGGGCCTGTTTGGGGCCAGAAACGACCCCAACTATTTGGCAACGCTGTATTGCAATGTTTTATAAGCAATCACAGTATTTGGCTATATTGGCCATTGTTTTTAGCCAGAAACAACCCCAAATATATGTCAACCCAGTATTGCAATGTTTTATAAACAATCTCAGTATTTGGCTATATTGGCCATTGTTGGCGTGTTTTTAGCCAGAAACGTCTCCCAATATATGTCAACCCAGTATTGCAATGTTGTATAAACAATCTCAGTACTTGGCTATATTGGCTATTGTTGGAGTGGTTCTAGCCAGAAACGTCCCCGACTATTTGGCGACCCTATATTGCAATGTTTTATAAACCCTCTCAGTATCCAGAATCGTCCCCAAATATTTGGCAACCCTATATTGCAATGTTTTATAAACAATCTCAGTATTTGGCTATATTGGCCATTGTTGGCGTGTTTTTTTAGCCAGAAACGTCCCCAAATATATGTCAACCTAGTATTGCAATGTTGTATAAATAATCTCAGTACTTGGCTATATTGGCTATTGATGGAGTGTTTCTAGCCAGAAACGTCCCCAACTATTATGCAACCCTGTATTGCAATGGTTTATACAAGCAATCACAGAATCTGGATATATTGGGCCTGTTTGGGACCAGAAACGACCCCAACTATTTGGCAACGCTGTATTGCAATGTTTTATAAGCAATCACAGTATTTGGCTATATTGACCATTGCTTTTAGCCAGAAACAACCCCAAATATATGTCAACCCAGTATTGCAATGTTTTATAAACAATCTCAGTATTTGGCTATATTGGCCATTGTTGGCGTGTTTTTAGCCAGAAACGTCCCCGACGATTTGGCAACACTGTATTGTAATGTTTTATAAACAATCTCAGTATTCGGCTATATTGGCCATTGTTGGCGTGTTTTTAGACAGAAACGTCCCCAAATATATGTCAACCCTGTATTGCAATGTTTTATAAACAATCTCAGTATTTGGCTATATTGGCCATTGTTATAAACCCTCTCAATATCCAGAATCGTCCCCAAATATTTGGCAATCCTGTATTACAATGTTTTATAAACAATCTCAGTATTTGGCTATATTGGCTATAGTTGGCATGTTTTTAGCCAGAAACCTCCCCAAAAATATGTCAACCCTGTATTACAATGTTTTATAAACAATCTCAGTATTTGGCTATATTGACCATGGTTGGCGTGTTTTTAGCCAAAAACGTCCCCAAATATATGTCAACCCAATATTGCAATGTTGTATAAATAATCTCAGTACTTGGCTATATTGGCTATTGTTGGAGTGTTTCTAGCCAGAAACGTCCCCGACTATTTGGCGACCTATATTGCAATGTTTTATAAACCCTCTCAGTATCCAGAATCGTCCCCAAATATATATCAATTCAGTATTGCAATTTTGTATAAACAATCTCTGTATCTGGCTATATTGGCTATTGTTGGTGTGTTTTAGCCAGAAACGTCACCGACTATTTTGGCAACACTGTATTGTAATGTTTTATAAACAATCTCAGTATTCGGCTATATTGGCCATTGTTGGCGTGTTTTTAGCCAGAAACGTCCCCAAATATATGTCATCCCCGTATTGCAATGGTTTATAAACAAATCTCAATATTCGGCTATATTGGTTATTGTTCTCGTGTTTTTAGCCAGAAACGTCTCTGACTATTTGGCAACACTCTATTGCCATGTTTTATAAACAATCTAACTGTTCTGGCATTTAAACCATTTTTGGCATCTTTACTGTATTGCAATGTTTTATAAATAATCTCAGTATTTGGCTATATTGGCTATTGTTGGAGTGGTTTTAGCCAGAAACGTCCCCGACTAATTGGCAACACTGTATTGCAATGTTTTATAAACAATCTAAGTATTTGGCTATATTGGCCATTGTTGGCGTGGTTTTTTTAATTTGTGCAAATCCAAACAGATACTGATGAAGGCCGACAAATCCACCAATATATATAAATTAGAACCAGAAAATTACATTAAACTACTAGAGAAAAACATCAAAACGACATACAAAAAGGACATACATAAATATTACGAGATATTGATAAATAACAAAGCGAAAAACACCACCGATAAACTGCAGATCAGCGAAAGGATAACACAACTACAAAAAAAAGCAATCCTATATGTGATGTCCTGCCGGGCTGCGCAAGGGAGCAAATACCCCGAGTTACCTCCCATGCCATAACCCATAAGACGGAAGTGAGTTCCCGGTCATGCGCCGAGCAAACCGGGGTAAAATAAAGAGAATAGCATGAAGTGGAGCGACGAGGAGTTCTCTCGCTGACGGCGATCAGTAAACACCATATTTGTCTTTGTCCTTTGTTCCTTTGCTTCATCTTTCCCTTTCAGTGAGATTCCAACGAGCTGGGAGACACTACACTATATACTACTCAAAGACAACTTCAAAAACAGACAGTCAGACTGATCAACCCAACAAAATCGGAGGTTGATAGAATAAGTAAAACAATATTGGACAAAATTAACCGAAGTGTGAACTAGATCAATAACATCGAAGGTAAGAACAAAGCCGTCTTCGTTCAATTTGATATTATAGATGTTTATCCTTCTATAAAGGAAGAGACATTGAGAAATTATGGCCGAAACGTGTACCGAAATCAAGAAATCCGAAATAGATATTATCATGCACAGCAGAAAAATCCAATAACACTGAACAATGGGTGAAAAGAGAAAGCCCCGACTTCGATGTAGCAATGGGCGCATATGATAGCGCACAGATCTCCGATCTGGTAGGGTTATATATCCTATACACCCTAACAAATAGCCACAACATAGAAGTTTCAGATATTGGACTGTACAGAGACGACGGACTATTGGTCTTAAGGAACTGCACCGGGCATAAAGTAGACAAGATTAAAAAAGAGATAACCAGAAATTTAAAGCAGTTAGGACTAAAAATAGATATAAAAACCAACATGAAAATTGTTAATTTTCTAGATGTAACGCTAAACCTACAAAATAATACTTATGAAAACTACTCCAAGCCAAATAATAAACCATATGTAAACACTAGATCCAACCACCGCCCTCAATTATCAGACAGCGCAATTCATTTCGTGTGGCTACTACTTTATCTACATAAAAATAAATGTAAAGAACGAGTCATAAGTGAAAGGCCTTGATTAAGTAGATCCTTTGATACTAAATATGAGAATTTCTTGGTAAATTCTGTTGACTTTTCCCACATGTTATATACTTGCTATTTCTCCCTTATTAGCAACTGGACTCATCTTATAGAAAGAATTGTTTACATTCTATAACTTTATATATTGCTTATAGATCTTCTATTGCTTTTTTTTGTCATATTTGTCTCCCGGAAAAAATATGTACTTTCAAGGAAGATAATTTGTATAAAGATATTTTTTCGGAATTTTAAAATATAGATTTATGACATTTTTTACAAATTTTTTGGATTAGTTGAATTTCTTGTAGATCTTAAAAACAGATTTCTGAAAAAAAAAATATTAGTGAAAAAAAAATATTTATGAAAAATAAAGATTCATGAAAAAAATAAGATTTATAAGAAAAAGATTTGTGAAAAAAAAAGTATTTTACCATTAAAGTAGCTTTTACATTAAGCCAAATGATTTCCTGTTTGAAAAATATTTGTAAAAGAAATAATTAAAAAAATATTTTCTGTTTTCTTTCTCATGATACAGTTGATGGAAAACTGGGGTCTGTCATTATTCATTTTCCTATGGAAAATTCATTCAATGACCAAAACCTATTTTATTTTTATGCGAAAGTGAAAAAGCTTCCGGTGGTTAAGTCATTCTCAATGGGGTATGAAAGTTGAGTTGATGGGGGCTACAGATTGGCACATACAAATAGATTTTTGTTAATTTGGTAAAATCAACAAATAAGGGGAAGTTACTCCCACTGGTGAATTTCAAAGTATGTATTTTTGAAAAATTGTTTCAATTATTAATTTCCGTTTCCGTCATCGTGTTATTTCATTATGCAAGCCAGCGTAGGTCATCCTGAAGATCCCAATATCCGCTGCAAACAGTTTGTTATGAAATTTACTTGGCTTAGCCAAGATAACGTACTGCATAATGGTTTGCAATGTTCCATTTTGGAAGATGTACAGCTAAGCTAATTAATGTGACTATTTATTTGGCTAAAGGCATCAGATAATGTAGAACAGTCATTCTCAATGGAGGCAATATCGCCCCAATGGAGGCAATATCGCCCCAATGGAGGCAATATCGCCCCCAAGCTGAGGGGGCTGATAGATCTTTTTTAAATAACTAAAAGGGGACCATAGGTGAAACAAGTTGAGAAATCCTTAAAATCATTGTTGTGTTAAGAATATCATTTCATTCTACTCAAAGCAATTTTGATATATTGGATATTCTTGGGGTGGGGGGGGGTATAAAAAATACTATATTTATGTTGGTCGGTAAGCAGCTATGAGTTGCTTCCCTTGCATTGTGAAGAGATACTAATGAATGACAACGAGTTATTCCCCATTGTATATTCTTGTTTATAAGCAGCCCCTTTTTCTGTTGATTGTTTTTCGATACTGAAGCGGCCTATTCCCTTTGTCCTTTTGAATAAACCTTTTCAACAAGATACACGCGTGTCTGCCTTCTCCGTTCATACAATCATCTTATACTTGTTCAAGTCCATTGAATGAGTATGAGATGAAAAGTGGAACTAAAATTAATAGTTCAAATAATTTACAAAGTCTTGGTACTGGAAATTAAAATAAAACTTGTTGGCACCTGTTTCTTTCCTTTTACTTTTAATCTGCAGAGATGGTTTCACTTTTGAAGTTAAATCCACACTTAGAAAACATATTTGTTCTCAAAGAACAGATGATAAGCTGTTCCAAATTAACATTTATTTTCTCTTTGAGATATATTTAATTTAGCAAAAATCTTCTAGAACAATTCTTATTATTGGAAATTATCAACTCCCCCTCCAAATATACTAGAAGAGAAGAAAACATATTCTCTGAGAGATGCCCTGTGATTTATTCTTTATCTGTTACTTTGGCAAAATCAGATTATTTTATCGTAGTAGCAATGTTTCTCTTTGTTGTTTTTTTTAATTAGCTGAATAAACACATGCAAAATTCTTTAACAGAAAATTTAACTAATAAAAATGAATCTAGTGTTCATTTTTTATTATTTTATTTTATTTTTTATACCAAAATGAAATCCTTAAAATTCTTAAAAGAATTAAACAGATTTCTTAAATACTTTTAATTTTTTCTTAATATGTTGCTTTATTATGTGGGCCAGTGACATTTTCTTTATTATGTGGGCCAGTGACATTTTCTTTGTAAAATGAATCAATATTTTCTTTGTTTTAACGACAAAAAAAAAAAAATTGCTTAAAGCCATATTTAGTTAAGAAAATAAATAACTGTAATTTACTCTCTCCACTTTGCAATAATGGCAAAATATATCTGATATTGAGAAACCAAAGCTTAAATTTATTTGATACATTTACTTTTTAAAAAATCAAAAGTGGTTGTTTTAGGCAACTTGATATGTTGATGGTAAACATACAGAGCTTTTTACAACTCTGGATTAAAAAAAAAGACCTGTCCAATAGCCTAAGGGCTACAATGTCACTCATTGCTTCTTTTAAATAGAAACCGTCCAAACAGAATTTGCATTTGGGAATCAATGTCTGCTTGGTGGGGATTTTGCTCACAAAATGGAATATATTGCAATTCAGACAAATGTGGAAACTATTGAATCTTTCAGTTGTGGAATTCACTGTATTGATGAGTCAGGGAATAAGACAATGTGAATCCTATGAGCTGTCCTAATTTTCTTTGCTCTATTGATCCATATTTGACTTGAATAAAATGACTTGACAAAATATACTTTTTTGTATGCATCTAAAAGTAGGAACATCCTGTGTTTTATTAGACTGAACATTTCTTTTTTAGTATGGGTAACAAGATGAAAACATAGGTTTCTCCTGCCTTTACCTGGATATGAAAATTGTATAGTTTGCTATGTTTCATTATGGATCCAAAGAAATGGTGTAATCTTTTGTGAGATAGTCTCATATTATCTACTTGATTGAAACTATCAGTAAACCTTGTGTCATGCTCTTTTTGTATTTGGTGTGATATATAATTATGTTACTGGATTGTCATGATTGTTCACTTATCTTTTATCATAATTCCTTCCCTTTGATAAGGCATTTGGTTTTAAAATGTGATATACTGTGTCACCTATAAATGTGTACACCCCTATCACTTTTTAATAGAATGTTAATTGTCTTCTAAACCAAACATAGCATGATTCTATTATTTCTAGTGGAACATTACACAATCAAAACGGATAGTATCAGGTATTATTTATAACCAAACTCTACAGCATTGAAACAATATGAATATGTTACAGTCCAAAAAAAAACACAAAAAATTATTTCTGGCAACAGAGTTTCAATGCTGTAGAGTTTGGTAATAAATATTACCTGATAATATCCGTTTTGATTGTGTAATGCTCCACTAGAAATAATAAAATCCTGTTATGTTTGGTTTAGAAGAAAATTAGGGGTGTACTTATTCATGGGCGCCACTGTATTTCCTTGTACTTGTAAAATATTCAGGTTATTCTATTCAATGATCTGTTCTTTCATATTTATACATGTGATATAAAATGTGGTTATTCCAACTTTGCCTATAAAGAAAATGAGATTAAAAAATTGATGGTCTTAATGAGACATCATAGGGGCATGGATTTTAAGAAAAGAGTAATTCCTTCTGATGTTGGGCACTTATAAGAACAGTTCTTGTTTTGTGCATGTGTGTGTGAGAGTGCGTGTGTATACCAATCTGGCCCACAAGACATAAACACATTTATAGTCCGGCCTGCCACCCAAAGAATTTGCCGACCCCTGAACTAAATAAAGGGATTTGATAGATTTCACTTTAATCAGTGAATTAATCAATTTATTAAAGCACAACTAATGAGCTGTCCCATAATTCACTATAATTATAACTTAAAATGTCTTTTGTTAAGTAAGTATCTTGAGTTATTCCCCTTAGGAAGGAGATTGTTTATCGACTTCCAGTGAGGTGCCACTGTTTACGTCCTCATGGCGGGGAAGCCATATTGGTTTTAACAGAGGAGACACGTGCACGTGTCGATGAGTGCAGTCATTGCAAATGTATGAATAAATTGGATCCGTGTGAGTACATCTTTTGTTGCATTTTACATCTGTTAATATCTGTCATAATAATCCTTACATCTATCATGTTTTTCTTTGTCAGTCTTGTATCTTTGGTTTGCACAATTTGTGATTGAAGTGAACATTTTTAAAAGTGGCAAAACATTAATGGAATAAATTTTGGAACTAAAATTATTGTTGTTTCTTTTGTGGCAATCAATTCAGGTGGCGGCAAAGTTTCTTTCAATGCCATTAAAAAAACAAGAACATTATGATTTCTTTTATTTGCATGTTTTTCTTTTAGTTATTTATATCTTGCTTGTATCATAGTTGTCTTGAAAGTTTGCTTCTCTTAAAAAAAGAAAGATTATAAGTTTGGGACATAAATGATAACAAGAAAAAGAACAGACACTGTTGAAACCCTGCAACGTTGTTTACACAATTTTATGCATTTGGAAACATTTGATTAAGTGATTAATACAAGCTGTTAAGAGATTAAAAAAAGTCTCTCTGAAAATGGACACTGACTGATTTTCTTGAGCCTTGCTAGATTTTTGTTTGTATCCCAAAAGTGTGTATCTATTTGTATTCCCCATAAGATGTAGGTCATAACACTACGCTTAATATGAGATGTTAAAGAAAATGTTTTAGTTTCTTAAATTACGAACGCTTTTTATTATGTCACATTTTTTATTTCGGGAACTGATTAAAAAAAATGAATTATATGACGTAGTGTGACGTAAAAAAGAAAAATATTCCTCCATCTCTCCTTTTTATGATCATTATGAACTGATTCAAATGTGCCTGAACGAAAAACTTTTTGGCATCCCTAGAACTGTCGACTTCCATCACAGTTAAAGATTCAAAACAGAAGAACAAGAACAATTTACTTGGCACTTTGTTGTAATATTTAGAGAGAAAACCTGTTTAGCTTCCATAGAATTATTGACTTCCATCACAGTTAAAGATTCAAAACAGAAGAACAAGAACAATCTACTTGGCACTTTGTTGTAATATTTAGTTTTATGTTTTAGTGCTTTAGTGTTAGTTTTTGTCCTCCAAACCCATGCATCTCCTCCCGTGTGTATTTATTTAAACATAGATGCGCAAGGTCTTTCCCTTGCACTTTCAGACATATATAAAAGGAGTGGAGGAAACGAGAGATGGTGGGAGTTTTTCGGTATCTCAGCCTGTCAGTCAGCCATCACTCAGTGATGGCAATGGGTATGTAGTGAAAATCAAAGTTCAGGTATTGTCCAATAAATGTCAGCTTCCAGTTTATGAATATGAACAAAAAGACTATTCAATGAAAATCTATTTTTTGTATATACAATAGTTTTTATGATCGTAATTTTTGTATTTATATTAGTAAAAATGTAATTCAAGTTTCTTCAACTTCTTCAACACCAACAAGAAACTAATTAAAAACAAGACAGGCTGCTGAATCGTCAAACTCCACTCCTACTTCTATTCCAACTGAAGATGATTACTGCAACGTTTGTATTGTATATATAATAAATAAAAAATCATGAAAATATTTATTTTCTATATTTATTTATCAGAATGAAATAAGCCCATGCGTATGTGTATAATAAATTTTGGTTAATATATAAGACCTGTCAATTTAGCTCAGCCAGTAAGACACCAGTCTAGGGTCACTAGGTTGTGAGTTCAAATCAGGGGAATGGGGTTTTTATATATCGGTTTACACCCAAAATGTAGGTGAGGATTATTCTTGTTGTTATGGTAGGAATGTAAATTCAACTCCTGACTTGGAGTTTGACAATATTCATTGAATAGATTTTTGTTAATATTTGATGAAACTTCACAATATATAATGATATTGAACAACCGTTGATGTAAGGGAGATAATGAATGAGGCGAAATAAATTTATTGTAAAAAACATTTCATACCAAGCCTAAATAAAAATACAAATTCATAGCCAAATGCTTTTCAAAAAGGCCAGATTTGTGAGATTTGGCCATAAAATGGCCAACATGCCAACCCTGGGTGGAAATATAAACATTAACATGACATCAAGCAAGAGGTTAACATATGAAATGAAAAGAGAAGATAGGATATAAAGTATAAGAAAAACATTTTGGTTTATTCCAATTATACATTATTAGGTCATATGTAATGGGTGCGCTATAAAGATTTACCCCCACCATTTACGTATATCTCATAAACTTAGGTTTTGACCAGTGAATTTGAAGTTTTTGCACAGAGCACCTGAAATCTCTGTTCTGTTTATGTTTACAGTTTCATTTGTCTACAGATATCAAACATGGCATCAATGTGTGTACACAACCAAATCGTTGAATCCTTGAAAAAGGCTGGACTGAACAACAATCGATTGAAGAAAGTGCTGAATTCTTTCCAAAAGACCATTCATAAAGGCGTGGAAACCTTTACTGAGACTGGCACAACCTTAAGCAATCCAATCCCCAGCAGATATCTGTCCACACCAGAAAGGTCGTCAAAGCTTTGCGGAAACAAATGAGAAGAAATCCTCACAGGAACATGGGGAAAACTGTAAAATAGCTGAGAAAATGCGGAAATGTCATTGAGAAGGATTAGGGGCTGAGGGCTTATAAAATGCAACGTTGACACATGATTTCAGCAGCCTCAAAGCAGAAGCAACTCGACAGAGGGATGGAAATGTTGGTGGAATTTCAGAGGGCTTCTGGCAAAGTATCCATCTGGTCTGATGAGAATATATTAACTCTGCAAAATGATACGGTTTATACAGCTGATGCAGGAGGCCTTTCTGAAGGCAAAAGAGCCCATGTTCATTGCCATAATCCTGCCAGGATGATAGTATGGGCTGCAGTTGCATCAAATGCGACACAATCCCCTTTGTTCTTCATTGAAGAGACTGTGAAGTTTATCTTCAAAAGCTTGAAGGAAAAGTGTTAACTTGGGTCACTGAAGCCTTTGGAGGGCATTACGTCTTCGGCCAAGATGGTCACACATCAAATACCACCCAGGCATGGAGCAAAGCGCATTTCACTGGATTCTGGGACAAACACACCTTCAAGCCCAGACATCAATTTTGGAGTGTGATGTTTCAAAGATCTTCTATAGCGGTGTTCCAGCTCTGAATCAAGCTCTTGTCAAATTTTGATCCTATTTAGACGAAGAAACGGTGTGGCCAAATGCGAGTCAGTTACCTCCCATCTAAAAGCCATGATCAAGGCAAAAGGTGGTCATATCGATAAATGTTTCTATGGACTCAGTTTAAACAATGGAATATATGTGCTTTGTATTATGCACATGCCTCTATTAATGAATTGGAAAAACTGATCGGTAAATATCTATAATGCACCCTCTACTTGTAGAATTCACAGATATTATAAGTATAAGAGTTAAGTTTGTTGATGATTGCTTATATGCAATGTGCACAGGAGAGGCTTATGGTTAACATTGCATGGAGAGATCACAAGACAGCACAGTATATTACAAAAACAAATAGGTGTCAAATGACAATGGGCTGGCCGAGTTGCAAGAATGTCAGACACTGTTGGACATTACAACTCACACATGGGTCCCCAGCGATCATATGTTATCAAAAGATAAGATAGCGTGATGAACAAGACACATTCAGAAAGTACTGGCTCCGTGGCTCCCACGATTGAGAGGTCTGGCGAATCTTGGGGAAGGTTTATGTCCATTGACGCACGTTAAAAGGCTGCTGCTGCTGCTGCTGCTGCTGCTGCTGCTGATGATGATGATGATGATGATGATGAAAATCAACTCAATCCTTGGTTGACTTTATGAATGTTTGTAAGTTTTATATTGATGGATAATTGAATGGATATTTTACAACATGTTGTGAAATTATCAATCAGGAATATATATATATATGTGTGTGTGTGTAGGTGTGTATCTCTATATGTGTATGTATGTGTGTCTGTATGTGTGTGTGTGTGTGTGTCTGCATATGTGTGTTGAAAGTAAAATAAATTCTTTAAAGGATATCGATATAAATCCTTGAATCTTCATCATCCCGATGACCTAAATAAAAAAAGAAACAACATATTTATTTACAAAATTTGAATTGAAATTTATCAAATAAAGAATCATTTTTAATCATTTTCAATTCAAAGAGAAATTCCTTAATCAGAATTCTTGACAACTTTCTCTATTCATTTCTTAATCAAAATTTAAAGAGTAAATATTCATGAAATTCTGTTTTCATCAGAAATTCAGTCAAGATTTCACACAAAATCTAAATAAAAATGATGAAACAATCATATGACCACACATTTTAAGAGACATTGAATGGAAAATTAAAATAAAAAAACTAATAATAGAATTTCAGGGGGTAAAAGAAAAGAAAATGATATATATAAAATAAAATATATATTTCAAAATGACAGTGTTTTTTTTGTTTCTTTTCTAATTTATAAACTGATTCAGATTTCTCGGTCTTATGTTATGAAGCATTTTACCATTTAATGATTGACATAATCTTCTGAATTTGTGTGGGGAGTATCAATTTCAGTTTTGAAGTCCATTACTAATAAACGTGCCAACAATCATACCATTTACCATGCATGTCACCAGTGCATGCTATGAATAATAGCAAAATAGATTGTTACTGGTTCTTGACGCATCCATGGCATGAAGGGGGAAAACATTGACATTCTGATATTGCACCCTTTCTAAAGTGTTATTTGATGCTTTTGTGGAATACAAATCAAAAACTGCAATACAGAATTCCAACCATGTAGATATTTCTTAAAACAGAAATCAATCACGAAAAACTCAATGAAAAATAATATAAAATACCTGTTCTGATTACTGGGTTTCTCTCATTCATATATACTGACTGGTTTGGATATTTCTGATCTGAATAAATAACAAGAAAAATAAAATTAAAATAAAATAATTTATATTTGCACTTAACATAGAATTACAAATGAAAAAAATTGTTTCCTCTTGAAATTTGAAGGTTATTATTTATTTCAAATTAATTCAACAGAAAATTAGTATTTTAATGCTCATTTTCAACAGAAAATAAGTATTTTAATGCTCATTTTCAAGTAAAATAAATAACATCAACATTAAGAACTTTTAATTTCATATAGTGTATGAACCATATCAATAAAAAACAAGAATTATTTTGATCATTTACTAAAACTCAAACAATAATTTAATGATAATATTGTAGCGCCCACTGTCTTAAAAATACCAAATAGCGTTAGAAATATCAAGCTGGCTTTATCACTACGATGAAACCAGCTCTGAACCATATGAAATACGAAACTTAGAATTAGCTTCCCTTTTTACGTGACGTCGGCATAGCTATACACGCCCTTGTTTTACTATCCTCCAGGCGCCACTTCGCCTGTTCCCTGTCTAGGGCTCAGTGATCACCTCTTCTCTATTCACTTAGTATCATAGTCGCCTAGGGCCCACTAAGTGATTTTACATCTCCGCTTTTTAATATGGGCATTTCTTTAAATGCCAATATTTCTTTACTTCAATCTTGGTCATTTTTTCTTTTCGCTCAAACTAGGAATGCGCATCTCACATATAGATTCTTGGAGATAATATGACCAAGAATCTATTTACTTTCTACTAACACAGGCTAGCGACTAAGTCTTACATTTCTTCCTGTAGGGAAACTCTCCTTCTCAATACCGATATATATATATATATATATATTCTTCCTTTCAGTTATATGCCTTTTTTGTTCTTAACCAATTTATTTGCCTCGATAAACATATATTTTGATGCATTCTATAAACAGATCTTACAGTACTTTACATAAACCTCTGTATCATAGGCAAATACATTTCAATGCGTAAAAACCGGCTAACGACAGAAACTTCTTAATTCTTCATTCTGCACTCATAACATTACTCTCCACGGTCAGCCATGACAGTAATGGCCGCTGCCTACACATTTTCAGCGCTACCGTCAAATCGAGAACCAATCTACATTCTGTCTCAACTTACAACTTTAACTCCTTCTCCCCTTGTTATCAACAGTCACACCATCTTTACATATTTGCCATAATCTTGTAGCAACCACCAATCCTATTATAATTTTTATTTGACTCCATGACTAAACCTTTCGATCTATGTTCCCTAACAATATATTCTGGCCTTGTATCCGTTTTAAGTAGTAGTAGTAATAATCATATGTTGAATTGTAGGTAAGGTGTGGAAATGAGACAGTAGTAAACTAACATGGTGACGAAGGTGGCTTTCAATTTCAACTTGTAGTTTGAATAGAAACAATAAGACCTGTGTACAACATATTAACAAGTTTAATAATGTGCAACAAGTATTCAATAACATGCAATATGAGAATAATAATGCTTTTTGCAAAGAGTTCTTTCTTCTATGAAGAAATATTCACTGTAAGGAAAATGCATATTAAAGGTATATTTGATTAGTCAAAAGTTGATATAAGAAAAATACATATTTGAATGGTGAATGATGATTGCAGTGCTCCAAAGGTAAAATGGTCATTGTATGTGAGTGTCTTTGGTTCATGAGTGCATGTACGAAGATTTAGATAAAATTACTTACATGGTAGTCAATTTTTTGTAGATATGCGTACAGGTATGAAAGTGTATTTAATTGAGGGCGTGCATGATAAGGTGTCTTTATGATGCGGAGACAGACGTCATGTACACAGGTGGTTTATTTAACTTGTTTGTGTCCTTATATAAGAACAAATTCGGTCCAAACGATCTTCATACAAGTTCTGATTTCAGACTTAATTCCTGGTCTGTGATTGGTCAATTATTTGTCATATTAATTTTCTACTTGAATTCATGCCGTTTGACTTTTGGTGGCATCAACTTTTTTGGTGGACTTCTTTCTGATCCTGTGTTTGTGTTGAAGAAGTATTGATTTTGATGTTTGTAGTGATAGTTACAAAGTTCAAATCAGATTAATATTTGGAAGCAAACCAAACAAGAAAAGCCTTAGCAAAATGTAACATTTTATATGAACTTTATAAATAAATTGAAAGGCTTGAATGATTAAATATAAAAAGCATAGCAAAGCATGAATTGCAATAAAAGCTTGAAACCTCCATAATATTGGGGTCTGCAATTTGTGTACATTGTTATCTACTTCAGTTATCAGAGTAGGTGAATAAGGTGAATTTGGGTAATTTACTTATTTCAATTTCAAGTACCAATTTTATTTTTTATTTTATCGTAAGAAAACAACAGAACTAAGAATTACCTTTGACAAGCTGACTATTCATTTCAATGTTTTGTTTGTTTTCATCCATTTGCCCTGAATATGTAATAAAAAATAAAATATTGCTGTAAAAACAAAACCTTCATATTCACAGGAGAAAAGATAATTAAAACAAAATAATGTAACGAAGATTTGATTACTTTAGATTGTTTAAAATCACAAAATCATATGAAGAGAACATATCTTTGAGAAAAGGTTTATGATTTACTATTTACTATTTAATCAAATTGAAATTTATATTTCAAGGCTGATAACATTTTGTTTTAAATCCGAGTGAATTAAAAACCATTTTATTTTATTTTTGGTAAGCGATCAAACATTTTATTTTTAAAGTAACCATTTTGATTTGTATTTATTCCCCATTTTCAAAGCTCTATCAAAATGGAACATTGTATGCATCTATACTAATGTTTGAGCAATCTGTTTGTTTGTTTTTCCGTGCCTCTTCTCTACGAAATGTACAAGAACTGTCGAATGAGTTTCGTCTATCATTCCTCTCACGAATGGAAAACATTCTTAACAATGAAATTAATTTTTCACAACTTTTCACCGCTTTTTCTGCTAATATTGACACAATTTCTTCTACTGTTTATTTAGTAGTAAAACAGTCATTCACAATTCCATGCGTCATTCCCTTAGCCGATTCAAACGTATCAAATCAAGCCCTGGTCAGATTGTCCTTCGCTTTCTCAGTAATATCTACTGATTAATTCATGTCATCTTTTGCAGTCTGGTTTATATTTGGCGGATTTGTTTATTCGCTCCTACCCCACTCTCTCTCTCTGTATGTGAATATTGTTATATTTCAGCACAGTACTCTTAGTGTTCAGTAATTCGATGTTTTATTACGTTAAAATTGGTTTCAACAGTGAAAGCCAAGTCTGGTATTAATAATCTTTCCCCGATTATATTTCTTCTGCTTTCTATAAAACCGACGTTACCTTTGGAAAAGTGTCATTTTAAAATCTGTTTGTTTACATTTGGAGTGGGTCTGGCTTTCTACTAACGATGTACCTATAATGATCAGCTGGGCCTTTTAGTTTCCGTTTATTACCATTCGAAATTAGTTTTTAAAAACGAGAGGCTCTATCTTAACAGAATTTGATTTTAACAACCCTTCCATAAGCAAAAATAATTTAGTTATGCTTCACAACAGAACTAGGATCGATTCTTCAAATATGTACTTTTGTACTGTCATGTGACACACGGGTGGTAAAGGTAGAGTTTGGATTTACTGTTATATCATACATGGATAGACCTATCCCTATTAAACCTAGATTGGTCTGCAAAAAGTTACACTTTCAAATACGTAACCATTTTATCGGTACTTTTTATTTTCGGTTTCAGGTATTCAATGGTCGGGAACATCTCCACCCCCTTTTAAAAGAATTTTCACAACTATAGGATTCCATTTACTTTCATCTGTTCTTTTATTCTAGGATTTCTTTCCCGGGCAACGCCGGGTATCTCTGCTAGTAAAAGAAAATATCTTTTAAATGTATTTATTTATTAGGATGAAATAATCCTGTATGATACATTTCTGCTAATACATACACATTTTCAATTTAGCTCAGCTAGTAAAACAGCTCCTTGGAACTCTGTTGGTCGTGAGTTCAAATCACAGTAGGGGAATTTGGGTGTTACCTATCAGTTTACACCCAATATTTTTTGTGAGGATTGTTCTTTTTGTTCTTGTTACGGTAGGAAAACAAAGTCAACTCCAGGCATTGTACTGGAGTTTGACAATACTGCTATTTTTCACAAGTAAATTATATCGTTACTATTTTTATTAAAACATGGCTAGAAAGCGTATATTTGGTGATAGTCCATACGACAAATACTCTATGGGGGAAAAAAGTTTTCTCAGGGTTGCCAGATAGTTGGAGATATTTCTGGAACAAAACATGCAAAATCTGGCCAGAAATGGCCAAATGCGAAACGTTTTTATGAAAGCAATTATTTTATTCTTTAAATTTCATTAGATGAAGTATTGTAAATCATTAGTATTAATTTGAATAAAAAATGTAAAACTATTATTTCTTTCATCTTGATTTTTCAGTTGCATTTTTACCGCAACTTTACAATTTTGGTCATTAAATGTCAACCCTGTGAGTACATCAGCTGGGGAGTACGGGGTCTCTTGGAGTCCACCAGGGTGTTTCGATTTCTGATTTTTAGCCCTTGTAAATGCTTGGAAATAACATTTTCAGATATAAAACTTATGTAGCATAACGGCCGATCGAACCTCGTCCTCTCTGGTCGCCATGAGGGAAAGAAATAGAGAGAGGTAGAGGCGATCATTTTTCCTCCGCGGCTGCGGACTGCGATGATGATGGTGATGATGTCTCTCTGTCCGGTCTGCCGCTGATGTCTCTCTATGGAGGGAAATTCATTTTTGGACACAAAGAAAACACTCCCACGTGTGTGGAGTGAAAAGACGACAAAATCCCCGGATCTTAAAGTTTTACGAAGTTTTATTTCCGTACCACGCAGGTGAATTTCTGGTCTGCGGATTTCGGCGAGGTACGGAAATTCTGTTGCCTGTTGTTTTTTTTTAAGGAGTGGTTCACTTTTCAGGGCTGCTACTGCCACTGCTACTGCCACTGCCACTGCCCTGCCGGGCCGTTAGGCAGGGCATCTCGATCCCCACTAACTTTTTGTTTTTGATCTAGCCTTTATATACCTAATGGTCATAACTCCTCCCACTTTTCAAATTCCCAACGGTTTTTTGATAACATGATACCCCAATTGGTCACGTAGGCAGTTTGACACAGATTCCAAATCTGACCACGTTCCTATCCCCACTGGCTACCGGTAACCTGATCTGGTCTATTTCGTTACACATACACAATACTTCATTGCATCCTTGTATTTTTTACCTAATAAATTATATTGCATTTCGGACACTATCTTTAGTTAAAATTTCTGATGCAATTATTATTTATTTTTGCTGCGTTTTAATGGGCATTGACTAGTTGGTTGTTAAATAACATACATTATACTGAACTTGAACTTCAGACACTATTCTTTGTAAAATTTCTGATACAAGACTTATCAAATCAAAAGGACGTAAGTCCGACATTTTAATTCTTTTTTGTTCTACACATTATGTCTTAGTATTGATCACAAATGTTGAATTATATTATAACAATACATTAATATTATTTTGCTTACCTCTATTTGAGAAATTTCACTTTTTTTCAACGATCTTATTGTTAGCTGTATATTTTCAGTTTTTTGTGTTTTTCTTTCCAACAGGATTGTTGTCTAAGCAAACTTGTTCAACTTTATCAAAATTTAGATCGAAAATAAATGCAAATTGTGAAAACATACGCATACACAGGCCACAAACATACACACATGCATACACTTACCGCATATGCACATACAAACAAACTAGGTACAAACATAACACATCTACATAAACATACAATATGAGTTCTGACATATATGTCACTTTTCAACACACATACACGTATGCATACATGCACACACGCCAGATACATGCATGTATACAAGTGTATGTTTGTGGCATGCATATGTGTATTTTGCATCACTTTTGTTTGTCGAATCTTCGTTGACAATGTGCTGACAGGTTGACGTGTTCGTTTGCAACATATGTATCTATGTTATGATTTGGTGTATCCGGCCACATGTGGCGGAAATG
>VCCN01006563.1:487172-498113 GCA_006491835.1 Architeuthis dux
AAATATGAAAGTCTTTTGTTTTTGGTGTGAGATAGCGGCCTAGATTTTTGTTACAAAATACTCGGCTATCTTTTAGATATTTTTCAGCATTTATAGATTGATAGCTTATAAACGAGGAAGATCATTGTGACAATTTATTTCTAGTCGAACATTACACAATCAAAACAGATATTATCAGGTATTATTTATGACTCTACAGCATTGAAACTATTGTTTTTCATAGGGGTGTACTCATTTTCGGATGACAACATATTCATATTTTTGGCAACAGTAGAGTTTGGTCATAAATAATACCTGATAATATCCGTTTTGATTGTGTAATGTTCCACTAGAAATAATAAAATGTTTGGTTTAGAAGAAAATTAACTTTCTATAAAAAAAAGTGGTAGGGTTGTACTCATTTATGAGCGACACTGTATGTTTATATAACAGTGATAAAGATCTTGAAAAGATCACTCTAAAATTCTTAATATAATTTGCGAGCTGTCAGTCTGTATGTGACACAACAGAAAGAGAGGAAGGGGTAATATGAACACACAAACATAAAATAGCTGTTCTGCTGTGTGTGGCAGCTGATAATATAACTACAACTACTTCTACTGCTGCTACTGTGGCTGATGTGTCAATTTCACTTTTTACCCAGAATGAATACAAGCATTATTTTTAACAATACCTTGCACCAACCTTTCAAATTACTATGTAAACATACTGACACAGCTTTAGGTATACCGGTAGTAAAGCAATGGGTATTTACTATTTGCATCAAACCGACACGTGAAGCGACCATATACATGTGCTACGGTACTTTGTTGATGACTGGCGTTATCGAAAAAAAGATTACAATGGCAATGAATGCAAAACGCATGAAGGTAGACGCTGATTGCCGGAATTTCCAAGAAAGTTTGACACTGGATTATTTCTTCATCGAGCACGTTGGGAAACAAATTTGTCTAATTTTCATAGAAAACGTTGCTGTGAGAAAGATGACACATATCAGGCGACATTACGAGACCCGCCATAGTGGAAGGTTTAACAAGTTTACCGGGCAAGCAAGGAAAATGGAGATTGGGCGACTGAAGACTATTTTCGGAAAACAATCATCATTTCTTTCCAAGAAAAGCAATGAAAATGGAGGAAATACTCGTGCCAGTTACGAAGTCTCAAAACGCAATGCAGAAAAAAAGATGGAGAATTTATCAAAGAATGTTTACTGGCAGTGGTGGATATTGTCTGTCCTGAAAAGACATATTCATTTGCATCTATCAGCTCGTCTGCAAGAACGATCGACCGGCAAGTTGAAGAAATGTCAGCAGATGTAAAATTTCTTGAAGGAATGCCTGCAATGAATTGCAATTTATTTTCAATTGTAGTTGATGAGAGAACATACTTGAGAGATACTGCTCAACTTGCAGTGTTTGTGCGAGGAATGACTTCAACTTTCCAAATATATGAAGAGTTTGTCCAGTTAATTCCCATGAAGGACACGGTTACTGAAGCAAACATTTCTGAAGCTTTATTGAAAATGATTTCAGAAATGAAGCTTGATATATCAAAGCTAACTGCCATCACAACCATTGGCCCTGAAAAAAGGCATGATCGCGTTGTTGCAACGGAATATGGAAAAACTGTTTAAGAAACATTGAATTGTCCACCAGGAGGCATTATGTGCCAAGTCTTTGAAATTAAAACATATTATGGACATCGCCGTGAAGGGGATGAATCTGATGCTATCTCGCTTATTAAATCACCGGCAATTTCAGCAGTTTCTGTTGGATATGTGGGTAGGATATGGGGAGCTGGATTATTTCTGCAATGTATGCTGGCTTAGCCGAGTGTCAATGCTGGGTAGGTTATTTGCATTGCATGAAGAGGTGGCAAGAGTTCTTCAAAGCAAAAATAAGGAAGCTTCACATTTTCGTGTTCCTGATTGACTTGCAATCGTGGCATTTCTTATGGATACTACATCTTATTTGAATAACTTGAATATACAACTTCAAGGAAAAACCCAGCTGGTACATGAGATGTATGGTTATGTCGTGGCTTTTGAAAGTAGGCTGCAATTGTGGGAATGCCAAATTGAAAAAGGAAATTTTGCCCATTTTCCCAATTTTCAAAAATGTTAAGAACAAGATCCAAACAGTTTTGTGAATGTGGTGCAAGAATGAGTTCAAGCGCCGTTTGATGTGGAATTGCACACTACACCAGAAGATTTTCAAATGGAATTGATTGAGATGCAGTGTGATGACATATTGAACTCAAAATTTAATTCTGAAAATGTGTCAGTGCTTGTCTTTTATAGAACCTATATTCAACATAGTGAAAAGTATCCTAACTTAGTGGACCATGCAAAAAGGATGGTATAATTGTTTGGCAATACTTATCAATGTTAGCAGTTATTTTCAAAGATGAAGCACACTAAGAACCATTCGAGAACAAGATTGACTGATGCCCATCTGGACAATGTCTTGCTCTTGGCATCAAAAGGTCTGACACCCAACATTGAGAAACTTTCAACCAACAAACAGCATCAGGTTTCACATTGATTCATCGACTGTTTGCATTAAAATTAGGCAATTTACTTTTTTATTATTATACTTTATGACAAATAAATGCATCACGATCATACTTTTTATGTTTTAAAGATTCTTTGTGTCTTTTTGATAGTTACAAATGATGCCTTGATTGAAATAAATTACGACTAAACTGAGTTCTTTGATTACTAATTGGCATCCTTGGTTAAGTACATATGACTTTCTAGCATGCAATATTCATTGATGTATTTAAATGTATAATTCCCATATGTCAAGCTTTGGAGTTTCGTAATAACACGAATTGAGTTTCTAGTTGGTGAGAAAAAGAATATGCAACTTAATCGTTTTCAATCGGTTTTGGCTTCCGTACTTTAAAATGATGGACGTTAGCTGTTGGTGGATATTAATGAAAAGAATTTGCATTTCCATCTGGACCAAAGGAATAAGATAGTTCCCCGAAACTTGATCCAAATTTGTTTATGAGATGTGTCTGGACCACCGTCCACACATTAATACGCGTCCCAGCCTGCAGAAGCAAAAAGGTTGCCGACCCCTGGTCTAAATGCTCACGCCAGAACGCCAACGCCCAATCGCTTACGCACCGCACTTTTTATTTGATTCCTTGTTTAGTCCTGGGGGAGGGGCATCAGGGCCTACCGTGCAACCCACCATCATGATCCTAAATCTACGCTACCAAAATATTCCTTAGGATGTCCTCTTTCAGAAAAAAGATGTTCCCAAGAACAAAGTTGATAAGAACTACCTCCTTTGCTTAAAGTAAAATGGCCGCCAGCACACACTAAAAAAAAAAACAACAGAATTTCATATCTCGTCTCCCAGTTGACATATGTGACTTATTTAAAAAGCTAAATTATGGTTTTCAGTCTTGCGGAATTCAAAAATACACTTTTATTTACCATAGAATAATTAATTCATAGGTATTTTCAGTATTGTACAAGGTATAATTTATAGGCCAAATTATGGATTTAATTCATGAAGGAGATACATACACACACACGCACACACACACACACACACACACACACACACACACACACACACGCATATATGTATATATATATATATATATATATCTTTAGAACGAGAATCTTATCAGCTTTCCAACGGTGTATGTTCCCAATTTATATCTATTGGGATTAAGAGGTTACGGCCCAAAGCGTGAAGCTAAGTATTCAGCATGTTATAGAACATACACTGTTGGGAAGCAGATCAAATTATCTTTCTAACGATTTATATATATATATGTATATATCTCCTTCATGAATTAAATCCACAATTTGGCCTATAAAGTATACTTGAAATCATGTGGTGCAGAGTGCACGGTAGGCCCTGCTGGCCCCCGGCCTACTTGTTTTGAAATCTCTGGGGTCTTACAAGAGGGATTGGTCTATGATGTAGTGAATTTTATGAGATCCTGTTACAATACTCGTCTAAATGTCCATCTGTTCATTGTATTATTGTATTTCAAGTAGCACTTATTTATCTTGACTCTTCACATGGTTATATTTCCTGTACGTCAATTGTAAAGAGGATTTCATCAGCTTTCCAACGGTGTAACTACACATTGGTATCTGCTGAGCCGAAAACATGACACTAAGTATGTGGAATTGTACAAGAAATCTTCAAATACACAGCTCAAATTCTATGCAGCTATATAAATATACATATCGTCAGAAAGAGAATCCCATCGGCTTTCTTAATCATTGATGGATATATATATATATATATATATATATATATATATATACAGAGAGAGAGGGGGGGAGAGAAACGCATGTGTGTGTATGTGTGTTAATATATCTGTATGTGTCACTGACAGGTGTCCATCTCATTCCTTGTGTTAGCTCTCTGTCAAGATAGGGTCTTGAACCTCGGCCGGGATATTGTTATTGCAGAGTAGAAAGTGTCAAACTTACATTTTAAAATAAACATATTGTCATTAGACATTTGTTATTCATACAATTCAAGATTATATATATACCCTACTTTCTTCTGCACCAAAGGCTTTACAATATCAATTATATTGATAAGAAATAAATCACACGAGCGGGGGTGAAGAATTAGGAGCTCGGGGGGGGGGGCTTGGCTCCTAGAGGGCGCCCCTCTAACCTGTAATGAGATTTGTTATTGTATAACGTTAGAAGAAATTCAATAAGTGAACTACTATTCATGAAGATTTTGGGGCTCCCCCAATTTTCCTTGTAAAATGCTAAATAACCGGTTTCACATTTTCGGCTGTAACTTTTCATGTCCAATAAAACCTGGACTGCGTACTTGAAATATTCTCGTAAAATGCTGAATACCTAGCTTCACGTTTTCGGCTGTAACTTTTCATGCCCAACAGCTACAAATTGGAAAGCTGATGACATTTTCTTTCCAATGAAAATGAAAAATTACTTTTATGGTAAGAGAACGTGTATTTATGGACTCCTCATGTCGGAAAACCATGATTTAGCTTTTAAAGTACTCCGATATGTCAATTGGGAGACGAAATATGAAAGTCTTTATTTTTGGTGCTAGATAGCGGCCATATTATTTTATGCAAATGAGGTAGAGCTTCCCAACTTTTTTCTGAAAGAGGACATCCTAAGAAAGATTTTGGTTCCCTAAATGTAGGATCAATGGGGGGGGGGTGCACGGTAACCCCTGCTGGCCCCCGAACTATTACCCTTTTGTGAGAGAATCAAGTGTTACGGACAGCAAACCAAGAAAATCACACGGTTCATTATATAAGTATAGTAACTTAGTATGAATTGGTATCAGACCACCTATACTGGGAGAGCCGATGAGGATCAAACTCACTAACAACGACCTGCAAGATTGGCTTGCTGATCATACAACGTCTGTCCTAATCTATTTTTTAAAATATTTTTCTTCAAATGATTTACTTGTTAATCCCAATGGAAGACAATTCACCGATATATTTGAAGTGGGATGTTTTTGTTTTTTGTTGCCTTTTTAGAAAATAAAATACTAAATTCATATACCGGAAATGGTGCATAGTTTGAAACGGTGAGCAAGAAGTGTTTTTCCAGCAAAGTTTAACCCCCCCCCCCCAATGGCAGAGTCCAGTGTTACAGACAGCGAACCAAGAAAATCACACTGTTCATTATTAGAGTAGATTTTTGTTACAAAAACTCGGCTATCCTTTAGATATTTTTCAGCATTTATAGATTGATAGCATATAAATGAGGAAGACCATTGTCACAATTTATTTCTAGTGGAACATTACACAATCAAAACAGATATTATCGGGTATTTTTTATGACTTTTTTCATAGGGGTGTACTCATTTTCGGATGACAACATATTCATATGTTTGGTAACAGTAGAGTTTGGTTATAAATAATATCTGATAATATCCGTTTTGATTATGTAATGTTCCACTAGAAATAATAAAATCCTGTTATGTTTGGTTTAGAAGAAAATTAACTTTCTATAAAAAAAGTGGTAGGGTTGTACTCATTTATGAGCGACACTGTATGTTTATATAACAGTGATAAAGATCTTGAAAAGATCACTCTAAAATCCTTAATATAATTTGCGAGCTGTCAGTCTGTCTATGACACAATAGAAAGAGAGGAAGGGGTAATGCGAACACACAAACATAAAATAGCTGTTCTGCTGTGTGTGGCAACTGATAATATAACTACAACTACTTCTACTGCTGCTACTGTTGCTGATGTGTCAATTTCACTTTTACCCAAAATGAATACTATAATTTTTGTTAACAATACCTTGCACCAACCTTTCAAATTACTATGTAAAAATACTGACACAGCTTTAGGTATACCGGTAGTAGTAAAGCAACGGGTATTTACTATTTGCATCAAATACATTGGACCATGGCGGAGAATGAAGAGTGGGAGAGAGATAATGAGAGCCGACAGACTGTTCCCAACAGGGAAACTGGCCCCGTGCTCCCAAGTTCAGCTGCTCTCTGCCTCTCCGCTTTACCGAGGGCCTCTGTGCCGCTTTCATCGGGTTCGAACGCCCACACTGATTTTCCAGCCCGCCATCTGCATCAAACCTTTAAAATTAGCAGCAGTGGTATCAATGCAAAAAACACTATGGACATGAACTTTTCCATAATTTTCATTAGATTTTTGCAACTTCAATGGCACTGAAGTCAGATCTAATTCATAGACAAAACTTTCCTAACAGTTATATTTATGAAAAGGAAATCTGTAACATTTTGTGTTAATGAAAACACTACAACAAAGTATCAGTGTGTGAATATTTAATGCTGTTCATCAGGGTGTGATAAAGTGATTGTGTGCCTCATAATGCAGAGATCTGATTTAGTGTTTTTCTTCTTTTTTTAAAATCGGCAACCATTAATTTATCAGCTGTCACCTCAGTTATTGACTGTCTAAAGAGTCTCCTTTAAAAATGCTTTCAAGCATTTTCTTCTTTTTCTCCATAACATAATTTGTAAAATACAAATATAATAAAAATGATAAACTGCTGCTCAAAGATTACCATGGGAACGTGAGGGGATTTATTACAAGATTATCGCCAATGTGGGCACGCACTCTCGAAAAGGTTTGCCCCCCCCCCCTGTTCTAAGCTATATCAGTCTATCCTCAACTATGTTAGAACTATTAAAACAAAACTTTCAATTTAACTAGGACTTCCTATCAAGTGTTAGAGCCACAACTGCAACATACAATAGAATTGACAAATCATTTAGACTGATTGATCTCATGTCACCCAGAAGAAAATGACTGTGCACTGATGGATTATCTACAACCCAGGCCCCTAGACCCCCCCCCTTTGGCTGCTAATTGAGAAAACAGAATAGTATGTGTAATATTTCAGATATGAAAAAAATATATGCAAAAGCACTGAAATATTTTCCAAAATACTCCTGTGTACTCTCAACCCATTTCTTTGCTTTCGAGGCCCTAGGCTTAAGCCTACTCAGCCTAATGGTTAATCCGCCCTGTTACAGTGCCATTGTTTTGTCATATTTCTGTTATACGTAAGAATTACAAAACATTGTTCAAACTTTTTCTTTTATTTTCCGATTTGTTTGTAATCAGAGTTGTGTATATTTCAATGTATCAACAGAAATAATAACACATAACTCCCTCATACATTCAGGTTTTTAACTCTTTCTTCCCTGGTAACGCCTCTAGGCGTGATAATAAATTTCACTCATGCCCTGATCACGTGTAGAAGTGTGATATCATATTTGCATTATTTCCCGGGCAACAAAAAAAAAAAGATTACTAAAAAAACACGTTTAAATTTAAATCCTACACAGATTTAAATCATAACAATGCAAATTAATCAATAATAATACTTTCTCAATGAACCTTTTCATGATCTTATTTTACTGGACTTGGCAGTGATACATAATCACTGAAAGTTTGGCTGTCAGGGAGGAAAGAGTTAAGCCAATGACTCTAAAAAGACAGGTCTGATTAGTCCTCAATAGAAACCATCTTTTGGCAGCATGCCGTGTTAGGGGTGATCAATGAATAAGTAACTTCTTTCACCTTCTGTTGAGCGGTAATCACTAAAAGTCCAAATTTTCAAAATAAAACAAACGTGAATGCGGCCAAACAGAAACTAATGGACCAATTTAGCATAAACTTACGTTTTAATTTGAATCCCCCACTAAAAACCTATTTTGGGTGGGAAATTTCAAAAAACAAAAAGGCTGTATTTTCTGGACATAAGAAGGAGTGAATATTTAAATGTTCACCCCTCTAGCTCCATTGATGCACACATGACACATACATACATACATACATACATACATACATACATACATAGTCTGGCAGAACCACTTAAAAACCTATGCTGACAGTTTTGGTTGACGGTTTCTAATTCTTTATTACCTCTGCCAACGAAGTTGGGGAGGTATATCTTTTCGATCGCGTCTTTCCGTCTGTCTGTCTCTTCGTATTTCCGTCTGTCCACATGATATTTCCAAAATTACTCTAATTTAATGTAAGCCTGGGCAATCGGGCAAGGAAGAGTCGGTTACATTTTGATTGAGAGATATTTTTCTGGATTTTTTTTCATACATTTATGTATATGCTCATGACTGTCCATACGATATCTCCTAAAGTTCTCAACGCATATCAATGAAATCATGTGGAAGGGTGGACAATAGACTACGGAAGAAGTACTTAAATTGTGGGGAGGATCCATTCACAATTACCTCCCTTATGTCGGAGTTATATGTCCACACCACATAATATTGCAAAAGGTTCATGTCTGTTGACACAATATCTCCAAAGGTTCTCCATGAATTTCAATGATATTTTGTGGAAGGGTGGGCAATGGGCCATGGAAGAAATGATTAGATTTTGGGGCGGATCAATTCACAATTACTTCCAATGACAATGGCGTTGGCTCTCAATCACTGCTACCCACAACAGAACGGTGTAAACACTGTTGCTGGATTTAGGTTATTCAGGTGTTATATATGTATCTATATATCTATCTATGTATCCGGACTTCACCCAGCACTAACAGTTCATAGTAAAACTTGAAATTGAGACACTCCCCTCAAAGAGTAGGGAACATTTTTCTTTTAAATTCCCCACTAAAATAGATTTTTAGTAGGGGGTTCATTTTACAATGTAATTTCATGACTAATTGATCCCTTAGCAGCATTCACACTTGTTTTGTTTTTTAAAAATTTGGACTTTTTAGTGATCACTGCCCACCACCACTGTTTAATTTATGAGGTAAAAAGAAGCATTTATGGGTGGGGTGATTCATAATTTCCCTTTGAATTCTAGACGGTAATCTTCCTGCCGTCCATTTACCATTAAAGTTAGATTGTAAATAGAGCCCCGTGCTAAAACCTTAAAAAATCGATTTTTCTAAAAACTAACCAATTCATTGAGTGTCCTAAGATCTAATCTAACTACATTTGAAGAAATCTCTGTGATTGCTCGACACCTAACCATTGTACGAAGTTGACACTCACTATCATTCAGCACACAAGGCAGTACAGTGTTGAATTTGAAGTATTTTGGATCAGCGATTTGGGAGATATCTAATAAAAAATAAATAAAATTTAATGATTGTAGATATTTCTTCATAGTTTCTATGAATTACCCCCCTTTCTTCTGCTCTTTAGAATTATCTAATTTGAAATATCAAAATCTAAATTGGCAACACTGAAAAGAAGCAACCGAAATACTTCGAAGCCGGAAAATTATTTACATGACAATTATTGTGTGCTGTTCCACACACCATAAAGTGCGGCTCCTTCCAAACATGCATCTTTGGAACGGGCACTGCCCTAGTGGATTAAAAGCACCAAAGATTACTGGCGAAAAATGTTTTTATCTATTTTTCTCATCTAGGTTAACTAAATTGAATCTTAACCATGAAGTTTTAATATAGTAATTTAGGTGATTGTTTCGTGTATTATTTTGCATTCTTTTGTTTCGTGTCCTCATAACTTTGTACCATTGTCGAATTAATTACGGTTGCAAAAAGGGCAAATATATAGTTTTACACCCTCGCTCACTCAATATTAAAAACAGTGCACAAATAAAAAGAAATGAGACAATGAAAGAGAAACAGAATTTGAATTAGACACTATTATGCGTTGTTACCATGATAAATATTAAAAAGTAAATAAATATAAATATAATAAATGATTAATAATTTATAAATAATATTGTTAAATTAAGTAGACGTGCAGTTGAACTGGTGTTTGTAAGTGGCCTAGTGAAATTGGGGGGGGGGGTAAGATTTGGATAAGTGGATAAAGCCGAATATCTGTTATCCACTTATATCGAATCTTAATCATTTGTTTTCTTTTATATTTTAATTTTCTTTTATAGCAAATGATGTTTAGCTGATGATGGCCCAAACAAGCAAGAATCTGTCAGTTTTCTGTACTTTGAAAATCTTTTTTTGTGTTGTGAAGATCGAACACAATGTTCAAGTTTTACTTTCAAACAAATATGATTGATCAATCTGTATTACTATTGAATAAAGTATTGTAACACACCACTTTAGTGGCCCGAATTAATAAGTTGTATAAAAACAACTAAAATTGGGATGAAGTAAAAACTAGTCAAATTTAATAAAAAATATGATTGAGTTTGAGTATGAGCAGGTCATTTGCTACATCATGCAATACATGTTCAATGGGAGTTTTACTTACTTACATTTTAATCAGAATTCCCAAAATACCGGGAGTAGTTGACCTCTTTTTGCACTCAAAGCAGTGTGAAGAATATTTTAATACAGTTAGAGGAACCATTCATGGTTTAAACTAAGCGTCAATATCTTGCCTAAATTTATGGCAAACCTATTGTGATATGGCAAAACTTTTGTAACATTACTCACAGATTGGCTCATAGCTAACCTAGTGACACAGGGACCAACTTTCCCCATGTCGGGGTAAG
>VCCN01006563.1:549223-562629 GCA_006491835.1 Architeuthis dux
GACTGCGATAGATAGATAGGAACAAAGTGAGATAGATAGATATGAGCAGACTGCAATAGATAGATAGGAACAATGTGAGATAGATAGATAGATAGATAGATAGATAGATATAGAGTCAGGTGGGGGAAGATGGTGTAGGTTGTCCTTGTATATCCCAAACGGATGGACAGTGAGGAAATGTCATTGATACTTTCCAGCAGGAACATCCATTTCCTTTCTGGCCATTTTCTGTCAATCAATCTGCCCACTTCTTCTTTTTCCTTCTCACACACACACACACATATACACAAGCATATAAAGTTGCACTCGTACACATATCTCCCAACAGCTATCATATTATAATCCAGCAAATGTTCGTCCATCTGTCCATCTATAATCGCAAAACTCAAAAACGGCCTGATCTATGACCAACAAATTTTCTGTGCTCATTAATGGGACCCCGAGCAGGTTTTTAGCAAGATAGTTTTTGAAAATCCCCCCCCAGAAAAGCTTTGGATGGAGGGGTTTAATTTGTTTTTAAAAATTTTGCTAAATTGGTTACTCAGTTTGTGTCCAGTAGCATTCAGGCATATTCAAAAATGTACTATCTTACTATAATTCACCAAATGTCATAGGTGGGCGATCAGTTAACAGTGCAGAAAATGGATTCCGCTACTCCAACATGGACTGAGACTAGCACTGATACCCTTGGGAAAGGTATGAATCTGTCTCCTCCCCCCAGTTATGGATCAAATAGCATATGGTGAAGTGAGGGACACCACTTTGAGTGTTTATCCCCTCTGATATCGCAAACTTGAAGAACTATTAGCAAAACTCAAATTTAATAAATCTAATTTCACAAATTGCAAACTTCAAATAACTATCCAAGACAGAGATATTATTATTTTACTTGTTTTTTGTGACAGCAATTTACAGTATCTCCCATAAATAAGTACACCCCTACCACTTTTTAATAGAAAGTTAATTGTCTTCTAAACCAAACATAGCAGGATTTTATTATTTCTAGTGGAACATTACACAATCAAAATAGATATTATCAGGTATTATTTATAACCAAACGCTCCAGCATTGAAACTCTTGCCAAAAACATTTTTTCGTAGTGTTGTACTCATCTTTGGACAGCAACATATTCATATTTTGGGCAACAGAGTTTCAATGCTGTAGAGTTTGGTCATAAATAATACCTGATAATATCCAATTTGATTGTGTAATGGTCTATTAGAAATAATAAAATCCTGCTATATTTGGTTTAGAAGAAAATTAACTTTCTATAACATAATGGTCGCGGTGTACTTATTTGTGGGTGATACTGTACTCCACCCATAAATGTAAATTCATTAGTTTTTGAAAATTCCTCCCCAAAATAGGTTTTTGTGGGAGGTTCAATTTATAATAATTTTCATGTCACTGGTAGCCATGATTTGCTGTTGTGCTTCCATATTTTATTATTACTACTATGCGGCTCTCTTATGTCGACAGTATGAAATCAAATGATGGATAATTTTATATCCAATCGACAGAATATGATAATTATAATGACATTTATTGGTGAGAGCCTATATTTGCTCGGTGTCGGTGTGAGCGACTGCTAAACGAGCGGCCTAAATCGTAAATGTGAATAAAGAAACTCCGTGCGGGGATCGAACCTGCGTCCACCTGGGAAGCCACCTATACGCGGTGCTGTTCTACCGACTGAACTAACAAAGATCAGATGGTAGGCAGAAGTCTTTTCTCCTACACTTTGTTGGCTTCTCCTGAAAACTTTAAAGAAATTTCAGACAAATATTTTCTAATTGAACAAATGAAAAACTAAGGGTAATGCTCCTAGATCAGAATACTGCACGAGCATCACCTCTCCCTAAATAAGAAAACATTAAAAAATAAATAAAGGGAGAAAGCATAACATTTGAACATTTGACATTTAAACATTTGATACCGTTGCAGAATATGCCTTAGGAATAAATTTGTGTTCATTTTTACAGAGTTGAAATGGACAAGGACAACAGTTGTCTCCCTTGCACTATGAACCAAAACAATATTATTTAAATATACAGCGAACAGAGTTTAGCGGTTGTTCGAAATAAAAGGACAACTAGCACTCCAAGGAAAATTATGAATCACCGCCACTCATATATGCTGTGTTGGGGGTGATCAATTAAAAAGTTGGGCTGTGATCACTAAAAAACAAGAGGGCACAAACTTGTGACTAATTTGTGCATATGCTTACATTGAAAACTAAACTAAAAAAACATATTTTGGAGGGGAATATTCAAAAAACAAAAAAAGCATTTTCCCTACTCATTGAGTACAAAATGTCAAGTTTCTACTATGAACGGTTAGGCCTGGGCGATGTCCAGATGGATAGGTAGATAAAATTGAACCCCCGTCTAAAAACCTATTATGTGGGGGGGATTTTCAAAAAACAAAAGAAAGCATTTTCCCTACTCATTGAGAGGAGTGTGTGTGCAAAATTTCAAGTTTCTACTATGAACGGTTAGGGGTGGGCAAAGTCTAGATAGATACATAGATACATATAAATATGTGAACACATGAATAACCTAAACCTTTGGTAGCAGTAATTAACCTAAACCTTTGGTAGTGGTGATTAACAACATATAGAATAAAAGAGAAAATGTACTTTATAACAAAAACGATAACGTCAGATACAAATTGTAATAAAGAGAGAATGAAAATAATGGTAATAGCAATTGTAAGCAGAATCTCTCTTGTTCACCCTCCGTCTAACGAGTAAGACGTGTTTCTCTCTCATTCCCTGGCTGGCCTTTTGAACGCCACATGGTTCTTCAAGCCTTCTTCAAGAAAAATGTAAATAACCTCATTCGATTGAACTGTACGACAGAAGCTACTTTCCAATCGTTACAAACCCTTAAGAACATTCATTAATTTGCAATTTCACCGTCACAAAATAACACTAAAACGTAATGAACACTCTTTACATACACTCATTACCAAACACATATTTTCCTTGTTTGTTGAATGAATAAACATTTTGTTTTTTTAAAAGGTGTCTTTTTATGTTTATTTACCATGTTGTTGTTAAATCCCTTTACGACAGGCTGAGTGTATATGGAAATCATTTCTATCTACATGCTGGCTCCATTTTAATATAAAAATATGACTAAAGCACAATGGAGTCATTTTATCTGTAACCAATCTTAAAATATTGGGAAATTCCAAAACCCATAAAGTATGGTGACTATCTCCTCACAGAAGCCCGATAACCAGCTCATATATCAGGAGACTTCTTTTTATCTAAACCAGCGGGCACCGATTTTCTTCATCCTCCATAAAAAGAATAGGATAGTACTGATGTATGAGGATTTTCTGGATCAAGTTTACATCTGGCACCCTAAAAATTGATGAATCGAAAAGGGACACATTTTGCCTCAACACTGGAGATGTCAATAAAATGTCAGCAGTCTTACCATGATAAACAAATACAATGTATTTTTAGGGAAGATCACAGCTTTAACTTTGCATGGACCTTTTTGACAAGTTTAAAATTAAAAGAGTGATGAAATAATGAATGAAAACCACTTTTTTCATCTTGATCATCAAGTGTCAGTGTTTTAATATCGAAACTGATTAGCCATTTCATGTTTCGTTTTGTGTTTTACTATATTCAGAATTATGAGGAGTAGTGCCCGTTTTAAACAACATTGTGATGTAAACATTTTCGTAACAACATTGTGATGTAAACATTTTCGTAACAACATTGTGATGTAAACATTTTCGTAACAACATTGTGATGTAAACATTTTCGTAACAACATTGTGATGTAAACATTTTCGTAACAAAACTCTAAAAATGCTTCTGTTTTCTTTCTTTTTTGCTCATAATTTTTCTTAAAAACTTTGAGATTATTAATTTCAATCTCACTCTTTTACGAAGATAGTTGGATTGAAAACACAAAAAAAACTTTTCATTCTTCTGGAAGAAAGCATCTTAGTAAAATTTTTTATCAAATGTAAGTAACTTCGAAAATTTCACAGAGACAGCTTTCAAAGACTATTTGTTTATCTTGGTAAAACTGCTGACGTTTCAGTGACATTGCTGAGGCAAAATGTGTCCCTTTTCGATTCGTCAATTTTTAGGGTGCCAGATGTAAACTTGATCCAATTTTCCTAAGAGTACTTATTAGCAGTCGCATGAATTTCAAAAGAAGATTTGTTCTTTCGAAAGAGAAAAGTGGATAAAGTTCTTGTGGGTATAAATGTAGTATAATCAGCATTTCTCCTGCTGGGGCAGGCCTGCACATATACAGGAGAGAAAAGTCTGTGGAGGGAAACAAAACAGTTGGTCCATGCAGGAGAAAGGCTCTCCCACGTGGCCAGAAAGAAAGTCTCTCCCATGTGGCCGTTGATAGCTTCAATGCAGGGCCAGTTCACAGATCAATTGGGGTATTGAATACTGTTTCTGTTGAAATTCTAACGAGTTGTTACTTTACTGAAAGACTGGCAGTGATGGTAGCAGTTCAAATCAAGTTGTATTGGTTTCTTCCTCCTACTCCTCAAGTGCCAAGGTTGTTGAACCATTGCTCCTGTGTCCCCAACTGACTAACTGTCGCCCGATTTGAATCAACGTCCTAAAAAATATCCGGCAGAGCTGATTGGTCGAACACATTCTCTTTCTTCCCTTGGTTGGCCGTTTCACCTATTTTCTAGCCCTGAACCTGATATGGCGTTTTGGGGCAAGTACCAATCACCCCAAAGCATCATTGTTCACTACCCTCCTTCCCCCAGCAAGCGAACCCACGACCAGAGTGTATTTCATTACATGAAAGTTCTTTGATTGTTGGACGACACCCAAACAAAAGAGGCAGAAGAAAACAGGAGAAAATGGCCTTACCCATACAGAAGCAGTGAAACAAAGAGAAAGAATTTTACTGCCAAACTGTTTATATTGGTCTGTGCACATGATGTCACTAATTCCTGGAAGAAGAGATGTCCATTCTTAGACTATTGTGTGTGATGACAAGATAACTGTCTTGTCCTCCATTGGTGCCTCTGGGTGTGATGTCAGAGACAAGATAGCAGTATCAGTTTAGCTCTTCTTCAGGAAGCAGGAGGAGGAGAGGGCATCTGACTAAGGGAAGATAACTCTTGCCACTACAATTTATCTTGTCTGTGGTCGTTACACTAATAAAAGCCTATTGCTTTGCTAATGGTATGCCTAAAGCTGTGTATTGTATCAGTATGTTTACACAATAATTTAATTAATGAAAGGTATAACTAAAATTCTTGTATTCATTTCTGTAAAAACCAAATTCATACATCAGTACCAGCAGTAGCAGCAGTAGTAGTAGTAGTAGTAGTAGTAGTAGTAGTAGTTGTAGTTATATTATTAGTGGCCAGCAAACGAGCACATGTACAAACACACACCAGAACAGACAAATTTGTGTGTTTGCTTTACCCCTTTCCTCTCTTTCTATTTGTTTTCACAGACAGACTGACAGTTCGCAAATTATATTAAGGATTATGATTTTTTAACTAGCATTGTTTAGGTTCTAGACTGAGGGATAGCATCAATGTATGTTAACAAGTCTATCAAACCCAATGCTCTCTGTGGCCAGTCCATTCCTGTACTTGTAAAATATATTCTATAAATATCTATATTTACTTAGCTTAGTATGGTACAAGCATGGGCGTCCGCTGCCACTTTTCCAGGTGGGTGCAAAAGGATGTATTCAGCAAGGGCTTACTCTTTATTTTCAATTGTGCTATTATTAGGGTGATCAGGTAAAAATTTCCATAGGTTGTAGGACCCTCATGCATTTGCTGAAAGAGCACAGACTGAGGATCAGAAAACTTTTTATTTTTCCTTAATTGCCCAAAGGAATCAAAAGTTATACAAAAACAAAGTTTCGAAATTGGGAAGTAATTTTAGAATTTTAATTCTGTTGTTTGTATAGTGAACGGGTGTAAAAATAGTTCAAGAAGTAGCTGTCAATACATCAATATATGTCCACGCAGTCCATACGCAATATGCATAGCTATAATGTCAACAAACACCAAGCCAAATTATAAAAATTATACAGAAAGTCTACTGTACCATCTGCTTGAAAAATACGAAAATACAAATATTGGATAAAAAATGAGTTGTAGTACTTTTCCAAATTTTTGGATGGATCCTGGAATCTTTTCCCTCTCAATCAAAAAAGAATCCTTGTATCCACCCCAAAATGTCATCAATTCTTTGGCCCACTACTCGACAAAATATCATTGAGAACTTTTGGAGATATTGTGGGGACAAAAGTGATTTTAGACGAAGTGATTTTAGACCAAAGTGATTTATTTATTTGCACCCCCTGGAAAAGTACTACTCATTTTTTATCCAATTTTCATATTTTTCAAGCAGATGGGCAATTTTTATGTGGAAGAAATAGCAATTTTTGGCTTCCTAGATCTTTATTTGACCAAAAACGATTCAAACCTTTTTTCTGGTACAGCAGACTTTCTGTATAATTTTTATATTTTAGCTTGGTGTTTGTTGACATTATAGCTATGCATATTGCATATGCACTGCGTGGACATATATTGACGTATTGACAGTTACTTCTTGTACTATTTTTACACCCCTTCCTTATACAAACAACAGAATTAAAATTCTAAAATTACTTCCCAATTTCGAAACAAAGTCATTTTAGACCAAAGTAATTTTAGACTAAAGTGATTTAGACAAAATTGATATTTGCTAATGTGATGTAGACCAAAGTACTGTAACCCATTTATTTATATACCATATTACACCCTATTTTATATCTTTGTACAGTGGTCCACCTTATCCACAGTTTCTCTTATTGTGGTTTCAGTTACCTGCGGTCAACCCCAGAAATAAACTATTCATGAGTTTTAATTCATAAAGAGGGGTTCATATGAAAATTCATTTAAACAAACAGGGTCCTTGGTAATGAAAAGGTTGGAAACCATTGATTAATAAGATTTAATGAAACCTGCCACACTTTACAAGGCTAATAACAGATATGAAACGAAAATTATTGTAGGCAGTGATGTAGCTAGAAATGTGAGGGCCCGGGCAGGGGGCTTGGCTCCTTGAGGGGCTTGGCTCCAAAATTTAATGAGATTTATTATTGTATAATGTTATTATAACTGCAGCAGTAGGTGAACTACTATTAATATAGCTTTTGGGTGACCCCTCAGTTATGGCCCTGCTAACAGGTTTGATTGCTTAGTGTTTCTTTCATTTGATCTCAATCCTCCTTGGTGATTGAGTTTTCTTATATAAATTGGATAAATTAACCCTTTATAGGGCACCCCTAAAAATATTTTAGATATCAAAACAACCTTTTTCTATGTTAAACTAGACCTTATTACAAGATATTTTCAGTTGCAAGTTTTCTGAAATTTTTTTTATAATGGGGGCAAAACCCTCTCTGATGAGGTGATCATATATGGTGCCTCACCCAAAAAGTGAACAAAAATGGAAAATATACAAAAATTAAAAATTAATGTAGAAAGTTAAATAAAACATAGAAATAAAGAAAAATTGATATTGACAAAAGGAATAACACCTCCAGGTTGATTTTAAAATTTTATTGTGCAGGCCAAAAACAGGCTAATTTAGTGCGGTGTGGTATGCCTCAAAACAGAGTTTCTGTCTTTCAAATGTTTCTTCGGACCATTGAACTTCTTCTTGTTGTTTGCATTGTAAACACGACATTTTGGCCGATCCATTCTTCGGCCTTCTTCTGGTGTAAAATCCAAGTGTGATAGGTTAAAGTTATGTTTAAAGGGGGTAATCCTTATAGCACAGGTCCCGGGTGTTTCTGTGTCTTTGTCTTGTTAGGTTTAGGTCTGTTGAGAAGTGGAAGCCACATCGGGTTGAAATCCGAAAGATAATTCTCAAAACTCAAAAGTCTTTGTTCAAGCACAAGTGTACTTTGCAAAGCTTGCAGACCACATTGGTGCGGATTATGTTGTCTTTGTGGCTACAATATTTGCATGTGAGTGACGGGTACTCAGGTGATCATATATAGTCACTTGCCCCATAAAGGGTTAAGAGAGAATCATGCTTGTTATCTCATGTACCTATAATATGACTGTCTGGATGATGGCCTAACTGCTAGGTCATCTCACATTTCTAAATTAGAGTTTATTCCCTACAGAGAAAAAACTGCAGTTGAAAATACAATTTATTAGAAACTGTCAACAAAAACTGTCAACATAGGTTTCTTCAGTTTTCAAAGTCTGGATTCTGCCTATGTATGTATCATGTGTACAGACCGCACCAATGTGGCTAGAGTGTTGAAAATTTAAATTCCCCCCAAAATAGGTTTTTATTGGGGGGGGGGGTTCAATTTACAATGTAAGTTTATTCTAAATTGGTAACTTAGTTTGTGTCTGGCAACATTCACGCTTGTTTTTTGAAAATTCAAACTTTTTTAGAGATCACAGCCCAACAAAAGGCAAGAGAAGTAATCTATTTATTGATCACCCTTTTTCAAATTTCTTAATTGATCACCCTCAACATGGCATGCTGGCAAAAGACATTGGTCGCATGACGGTTTCTATTGAGTGACTAACTGGACATGTCCCTTAATTCATATTTATTCCCTGTGGCAGTGATTCCCAAAGTGTGAACCGATGACTGGCCCCCTGCAAGGTAAGAGAGAATGAGAGAAAATAAATAGTTTGAGAACCACTGACTGAGGGAATAAATATGAATTATTGTTTGATAATATTGAATGTAATTCTTAACACAGCTGCCCACAGTCCTATAAGGGTTAAATGAAAGAATGCAAAATAAAAATCAGTGGTTGTACAAAACTGTGTGCAACTTCTTTATTAACTTGTAATACAGAGAATTCCAGGATCTGTCCAAAGATTTTTTAAAATATATCTCTCAATCAAAAATAAATCCTTGGATCCACTCCAGAATTTCATCAATTCTTCCTTAGGTAATGGCCCACCATTCAACAAAATGTCATTTAAAATTAATTGAGAACTTTTGAAGATATTGTGGGGACAAAAAGTGATTTTAGACCAAAGTGATTTTAGACCAATGTGATTTTTAGACCAAAGTGATTTTAGACCAATGTGATTTTAGACCACAGTGATTTTAGACCAAAGTGATTTTAGACCAATGTGATTTTAGACCAAAGTGATTTAGACAAAACTGATATTTGCTAAAGTGATATAGACCAAAGTAGGGGTAGCTGTGGGGGGTGGACCTTCCTGGCAGCTCCCAAAAGCTTTATAAATTAGTCACTCAATAGAAACTGCCATGTGACCAACATCTTTTGGCAGCTTACCGTTGAGGGTGGTCAATTAAAAAAATGGGAAAAGGAGGTGATCAATGGATAAGTTACATCTTTTGCATTTTGTTACGCAGTGATCACTAAAAAGTCTTAATTTTCACAAGCAGACACAAACTAATAATCAACTTTAGCATAAACTTACATTGCAAATTGAACTAAAAACCTATTTAGAGGGGGAATTTTCAAAAAACAAGAAAAACCTTTTTTCTAAACATAATAAAAATTAAATGTACATATGATACATACATAGCCAGCCAGACAGACCAATTTGAAAGCTGAAAGAAACCTATGTTGACAGTTTTGGTTGACGGTTTCTAATAGTAGTTCACCTACTGCATTTCTACTGGCAATTCTCACTAAATGTTAGAGGGGGGCCCTCAAGGAGCCAAAGCACCCGAGCCCCTAAATCCCCACAAATCTCTAGCTATGATTCTGTTATGTATTCACTCTGTCTGTCTGTTTGTCCACACAATATCTACAAAAGTTCTGGATGAATTTCAATGATATTCTCCGGAAGAGGGGGGGTGCATGGGCTACAGAACAATTGATTAAACTTTGGGGAAGATCCAGGAATTTGTATTCAATATAGAGATATTTTTATTATTCTGCAGGAAAAGAGGCAAAAAATGAATAGTTAATAAAGAGCGAGCTTTAAATTTAAGGGACATAACTCAATATGTGTATATTTAAAGTTTTCTCCCTTATGATACATTTAATTTTCATTAGGTTTTTGGTTAGTGTATGGTGTTGGCAGATATATGTGCTCTCTGAGTTCTTTTAGTTAATCACTGCTACCCACAACACTAGTTTATTGCTGGGTTTAGGTTATTCATATGTTCTCACATTTATATGTATCTATGTATGAAATCAAATGATGGATAATTTTATATCCGGCAGAATGATTTCACGCTGTCGACATAGAGAGCCACATTATATTCGTGCCACAATACGGACGTGAGAATGGAGAAGCCAAGGTAGGATTAAAAGACCCCTGCTTACCATGAGAGTTTTGTTAGCTCAATTGGTAGAGTAGAACCTGCGTATAAGGTTGCTTCCAAGGTGGATGCGGGTTCGATCCCGCACGCAACTCGTTTCTTTATTCACATTTACGATTTAGGCCACTCGTTTAGTAGTCACTCACACAGGCGCTGGGCAAATATAGGTTCTTAACTAATAAAAGTATCTATGTATCTATCTATGTATCCAGACTTCGCCCAGCCCTAACCGTTCATAGTAGAAACTTGAAATTTTGCACACACACTCCCCTCAATGAGTAGGGAAAATGTTTTTGTTTTTTGAAAATTCCCCTCCGAAATAGGTTTTTAACAGGGGCGTTCAATGTAAGTTTATGCTAAATTGGTCACTAGTTTGTGCCCACTTTTTTTTTGAAAATTCAGACCTTTTTTATTGATCACAGCCCAACAAAAGGCAAGAGAAGTAACTTATTCATTGATCACCCCTTTTACCAACTTTTTAATTGATCATCACCAACACAGCATATATGGGAAACGGTAATTCATAATTTCACTTGGAATGCTAGTTAGTTTAGTACTTTGTCTACAGAATAAATGCATTGAGATTGGGTCAGCCTATAATTATCCAAACTGAAAATAGAATCAACAAACCAAGTTCGAATTTCAACTGAGGCTGCTTACGTTCTCTTATAACTCATACCCTTGGGAAAGGCATGAATCCACCTCCTTGCATTCTATATATCCACTAAATGGAGGTCTGAGGTAGCTTAAGGATTATCAGCGAACCGAGTTCAAATTTCAGTCATGACTGTGTATGTTCCCTTATTAATCATACTCTTGGGAAAGGCATGAATACACCACTCCTTGAAAGGCATGAATACATTGCTATATGTACTAAATGGAGGTCTGTGGTAGCTTAACGGTTATCAGCATGGGAAATAGAATCAGCAAAGTTCAAATTTCATGGGGATTTTCATATTCACTTAACACTCATGCCCTTTGGAAATGTATGCATCCTTGTCCCTACATTCTCTCTTATTGCTAGATACAAATATATGAGAGAGTGATACAAAGATCTCTCTCTATATACAGTATCACCCATAAATAAGTACACCCCTACCACTATGTTATATAAAGTTAATTTTCTTCTAAACCAAATATGAATATGTTGCTGTCCAAAGATGAGTACAACCATACGAACAAATATTTTTGGCAACAGAGTTTCAATGCTATAGAGTTTGGTCATGAATAATACCTGATAATATCTGTTTTGATTGTGTAATGTTCCACTAAAAATAATAAAATACTGCTATATTTGGTTTAGAAGAAAATTAACTTTATATAATATAGTGGTAGAGTACTTATTTATGGGCGATACTGTATATAAATATAGGGGGTGGGTACATCAATAAGTCCATAGCACAATGATGGAAACAAGCATTTTTTTACACAACAAATATTTATTTTTCAATATAATCTTCTTCCTGGTCAATTCACATAATTCAGTGGTTAATATTAATCACATAGATTGAATATTATACAGTGAAAAATTCAGATCAAAATTCAGCTAATAACTATGTGTCAGACTATGGACTTATTGAAACACCCTCGTATATAAATCAAAATATCACCAGTTCTTCTCCTTGTTCTTAAACAGATCATCAAGAGTGATTTAGAATATTGTTTGAGGACTCTACTATATCATTATTATTTTAAATCTTTAAAATTACTTTTTTACCTTCATCCTAATTAGTTGCTTTTTGTGATAACTTGGGCTTCGAAGGAAGTCACAAAATCAAACAATATATATAAAAGACAACCTACCTTTTTTTCTAAGTAGAAACACAAGGTGATCCGTCCGTTCTTTCAGTTCATCTGTTTTTTCTTATGTATTAGCATTAGTTAGTGGCTTTAGTACTGGTTAGTAGTTGAGACAATAGGGAGGAAAAATAGAATAGAGTGTGGTTAGCATTTAGAAGATTTGGCTGATCTTTAGATATGTCCTGATTTAGGAGATGCCAAATAGGTGCGACCAGTCTTGTCTACAAGTTGTCTCTGACTTGTGATTTTACCTAAAAGCATGGCAAATTCGAGACACAAGCATCCTGAGATTATGACACTTTTTAATTACAACTTTTACTCAGGCCGATTTCCCTTCCGGCAGTGAGTAAATAGTGTTGAGCAGAAAAACTTGTCCTAAGTTTTTGAGTACATATCTTTTATCTCTGTCAACAAAGTTGGAAGAGGTATATGTATTCACTTGTGTCTATCTGTGTGATTATCCATTTGTCTATCTATCTGTCTATCTGTCCATCTGTTTGTTCACCAAATTTCTACTAAAGTTCTAAATGAATTTCGTGAAAGGGTGGGTTATGGGCTATGGAAGAATTGATTAAATTTTGGGGTGGATCCAGGAATTCTTTTTTGATTGAAAGATATTTTTATCATTCTGCTGGAAAAGAGGTAAAAAAAATGAATATAGGCTAGATTAAAATTGGAAGGGAAGTATCTCAAAATTTGTACATTTAAAGTTCACTCACTTGTTTTTTAAATTGTTTATTTTCATTCAGTTTTCAGTTAGTGTAGGGCATTGGCAGAGTTATGCACTCTCCAAGTGCTTTCTAATTATATATTCCTGCAAATCAGTTATATCTTTTTGACATACAAAAGGTTTGCTGATAGACTTGCCCATCAATAACCTGGAATTGTACAAGGCACAGACAATCATCTCCTGGGGGTATTTTTTGTAACCAGTAGTAAAATCAATGTAAAAATCAATTTACAAAGTCAGTATAACATCAAATCTTTACATAATAAAATCAATCTGTTAAATAAGTAAGTGAAAGAATTTATTATATTTTCAGATAGATTTATTCTTGAGATTGTTAATCTTCAATATGTCCCTGAACATAGGCGTCAACTATGTGGGGGCTTGGAGGCTCAAGCCACCCCTGGTATTAATTGACAAACAATTTAACACAGGTGCACCATCAAACTTTGTCACTATTAATTTAATTTATTTTTACAATACTAAAAAAAACTAAACAATGCACTATTTCTGTAATAGTGCATTGTTTAGTTTTTTTTCTTTCTTTTTTGTTTGATATGTTCAGAACATATTTTACATTGAAGGT
>VCCN01006563.1:572808-585282 GCA_006491835.1 Architeuthis dux
AAGGGTTACCTCCTTTGAAATTAAAAAAAATTCTGTTTACCCTATCACATTCAGATATTTCACCTGAAGAATGGATTGGCCGTTAACAACACAAACAACAAGGAGTTCAATTGCCCAAAGAACTATTTGAATGTTAATCACCCTTCTTTAAACTATAGAAAATATAAATAAATATATATTGCTAATTATGATTTTTATCTTTTATTTGGGTCTTCATTCTGTTTCTTGAAAACCATGAAGGTTCAGTTGATGTAGAGTTATAAAAAGCTGAAAGTGTGTAGTATTAGCCACCGCTTTTAATTCTCTCTAGGGATAAGAGCAAGAATCTTAGAATCCCTCAACTAAAACTATCAACATAGGTTTCTTCAGTTTTCAAGTCGGTCTGATGTATGCATCATGCACAGGTAGCACCAAAGGAGCTAGAGGGATGAAAATTTACTCCTTACTATGTCTAGAAAAAAATATTTCTTTTGTTTTTTTGAAAATCCCGCATCTAAATGTTTTTATGGGGGGGGGGGTTGATTTGCAATATAAGTTTATGCTAAATTGATCCCTTAGTTTCTGTCTGGCAACATTCACGCTTGTTTTTTTGTTGAAAATTCAGACTTTTTTAGTGATCACTGCCCAACAAAATGTGAGAAGTAACTCCTTCATTGATCACCCCTTTTTCCAATTTTCTAATTGATCACAGGATGCTGCCAAAACATGTTGGTCACGTGATGGTTTCTATTGAGTGACTAACCCTGTCTTTTTTTGTTTTTGTTTTGAATGTGTTCCTTAGAGGTAATAAAAGCTGAATCTTATTTGGTCTAAACTTGGCACTAGATGACCTAAGTTCTTTTCTAATTCAGAATATCAATATCTGTTCAACTACACTGGGTGAATAAACCTATAAAAAACACACACACAAAAATAGCTGAATTGAGTATAAAAGCTACAGAATTATTTATACACTAGTTACACTTGCCGTCAAAATGACTGCAATATTTAAATAATTTTGCAATTCTAATTACGTAAAAGCTTAGAATATAAAGAGGTGTGAAACTAGTTCAATTGAGAAATTGTCAAATATTATTGTGCACTATCGTCTTTCTCTTACAAATAATGAAATAGTCTTCTAAGGGAAGTAACTCTTGTGTAAAAATATGAAAGCTACTTCCCTTGGGGAGTTACAGACAAAAACATAGAAGTACACTTAGCATTTATATAGCTAGATTCTAATCTTCTCTCCAGAATGAAAATCTAATAGAAAATAGCTCCCTGCCTGTTGGGTTCATTTTCATGATTTAGTGAATTATTTTTGTTTTTCTTAAAACCAATATGGACATATGAAAAGAAATTGCATTGTAACTTGCACTGTATCACCTGTTTTACTAATTCAATATTTCTTTTTTTATATGTTCATACAGAAATTCTTCAATTCTATTAGGAAAATATGGAATGCAATCTGTAAATGTGTTCTTTCTTTTGTCACTGTACATCATGGGACAAGGGCTTTCTTTCTTCTTTTAGCTTTTTGTATACTGTTCCATCAATAGAGCAACATATGATAGAAATAGTTTTCTTCACTGTATCTAGTCATTCAGTGATTTAGCAGTAGCCAGAATAACAGAGTATGCTGTAAAGACTGGCTACTGAGGAGAATCAATACTCTACATATGTATATGAATAAACGTGTATTTATGTATAGGGGGTGCAAGTGGCATGATGTTTAACCGCGTGGACAGTGGAATAAGTGAGTCAAGTTCAAACTCCAGTTGAGGCTGTTTACGTTCACTTCACACTAATGCCCTTAGGAAAAGCATGAATCCATCTCTTCTCCATCCAGCTATGGATAAAATAGCTGGGCAGACTGGGCTCTCTAGCCTTGGGAAAGCAACCAGTCTAGGTGAAGGACAACTGATTCCAAACCAGGCAGTGGAGTACCCTTAAGGCTGTTGGATTCCAACTTTGACGTCCTTCCGGCAAGTCCTGCAGCCAAGCTGATGTCAAACATAACCACTTTCCTTTGGACCACATCAGCGAAGCTGAGAGGGGAATTCCGTCAACTGGGCATCCCTGAATCTCCATACACTTTGCCCAGGCTTGTGCCCTGGAAAGGTCACCTTAGTTTTTATGTAACTACTAACACAGACCTAATGTTTTATCTAAATTTTGCAAGTATATCCTCTTACTAATGGAGTTTAGGTAGGGATGTAACCAAAACTGCTGCTGATAAATTAATATCTGCTCCCTCTTTATGTTGGCTTTGAATTTGGTGAGTAAATGACTGATACTTACTTTGTTGACAATACTTGAGTGAATTAATCAAATATTAACAGATTGTAGATAAACATTCATTGATAATAATCAACTCTATGATAAATCATGTTTATTCTTGATATTTCTTAAAACTGAATTAATTGTTCTTCATTTTATATGAAATATATGCAAATGAGCCCTCCTGGCCAAGATGTTGTTTATATGGGGATGATGGGCTTATTTAAGTCTGTCTGCCTGGGATGAGAGTATCTGTGAGCTCTGCTTAGGATCAGTGTAGTATCTGTGCTTGAAAAGTGTTACATACAAAATATAAATGTGGTTAGACAATGTGGAAAAGGAAAAGAATGAGAAAAGCTTGTTACATCTCAAACATGTTTATCACAAAGATAAATCTTTATGCATTTCGTCGCTGCGAGCGACGTCTTCAGAAGGAAATTGAACATAGCAGAGTCCTGTGGTCATCCATGTGGTGTGCAGTGAATGAGACTAGATGTGTTTTGTGCAGTCCTGCCACATTTATTGCACACCACATGGCTGACCACAGAACTCTATGTTCAATTTTCTTCTGAAGATGTTGCTCGCAGCAACGAAATGCATAAAGATTTATCTTTGTAATAATAAACATGTTTGAGATGTAACAAGCTTTTCTCATTCTTTTCCTTTTCCACATTGTCTAACCACATCTATCATTCTGTCGGATTCCCTCACATCCATACAACAAACATACAAAATATATAAAAGTAAACATCTTACGACAGAAATGTTTTTATGTTCTGTTTATTCTTTTATTTCATTACTTGTCATGTAAGTCAATTATTCGCTAATAACTAGTAATGAGAGATGTTCAGAGGGATTTGTTTTATACAGAATTAGTTCTTCTGGTACTGTAAGTAAAAAATCCTTTTCTTGTAGGGATCACCAGTTGTTTGCCATGGAACTGTTTCGGGGATTTAAAAACAATATATATATATTTGGGCAGTAACCCACAAGAGAATGTATGTTCGGATGCAATGTATATAAATATTGTGTGTATGTATTTATTACACACACACATTGTGTTTTATATATTATGTGGATAGAGGGGGAGTTATGTGTTCCCAAATGGTAACTGTCTGAGATTTTCTTTTTCTTTTTTTTATTTGCCCCCCCCCCCCCTCTCTAGTATATCAAACAATTTTACAGAGTTTGGAGAAATGTGAAACTGCTACCATCTTGTTTTGATGTTATTTTTTAAAAATTTATTGATATTGCTTTCATTTTTTACGATGTATTTACTGATCTCTTAGTGTATTCTCTTCTCTTGCTGAGTAGACCTCTTTTTATTGTTAGCTTTGCATACACGCACTCTTTTTCTTCTTTTTCTCTCCCTCTTTTTCTTTGATTTCCTTCTCTCCCTCTTTTTCTTTGATTTCCTTGTCTTCTCTTTCTATCCTTGACTGAACTTACAGCCAATTTTATATGGTGTCAGATTATCTTTTCCTGACATCATTTTAGTGCATCGTAACAAGATGATGGCAGTATACAAGGGGGTACCCAAAGAAAACCGAAATTCAAATTGTGGTGCACAAATTGGACGTAATTTCACATTGCACCACTAGGTGTCATAAGTGGACACTATTCAGAGCCAATCTGACATCTAGCGTGATTCTGGATTGGCTGCTTTGTTTCCTGCAGCTTTTTTTTTCTCCTGATGTTTGCAAGCATGTTTGGTGATATTTATTTATTTTCCCGCAATGGCTGATAAAAAAAGAACAGTGTGCGTGACGTTTTGTTTTCTTTTGGCCGGTGGAAACTTCAGCTGAAACTGTTGTATCGTATTCGTTTATAACACAAGATTTTGTACCAAAATCTGAGCTAAAAGGGGGGGGGGTTGCTATAATCAACGAGTACCAGTGTTATACAAGAGGCTACAATGTTATACCTATTTTTCACTCACAATCTAGTACACGTATTATATACGTGAATCATGCTATACATGAAGAAATACGGTAATGCTTAAAGAGTACGAGTAGTATTCGCGTTTCAAATGTGGTTAAATTTCACTTGAAGACCAACCATGACCTTCGAGCTGAAATGACAAAAATCTTGAAAAAGTTTGGCACACAATCAATGAAGATCGTCGTTGGACCATTGATGAGTTATCTGAGATGACTGGTTTGTCTTGGAGTTCATGCCTGCGAACGTTAACATAAGATTTGAAAATGTAATGTTTCTGTAAAATTGTTTGAATTTAAGTCACAAGCTTGAAATGATCCATATTTCCTTTCCTAAGTAGTAACTGGGTAGAAGGCCTCCTTCTGTCACGATAAATAATGGAACGATACTGAAGTGACCACTCCAGGGCACAAGCTTGGGTGAAGCGTATGGAGATCCTCTCGGCCTGGCTGATGCAGTCCATACGTGTGGCTTCAGGAGCTGTCGGAAGGATGTCAAAGTTATAACTGGGGATGAGTCTATAATTTCAGTTATTTTTGGGTACCTCCATATATAAACTCTCTTGACCACCCTCTTGATGACCATGAACTAATGGCTATATTGGACTTATCTGACTATCGCTTTGGTGGCACTGTCAGATAGCTTTTCTTTCTCAGTTCTATCTATCAGAATAATTAAAACTAGCATTCCAAGGGAAGTTATGAATCACTGCCACCTATATATGCTGTGTTGGGGCTGATCAATTAAAAAGTTGGAAAAAGAGGTGATCAATGAATAAGTTACTTCTCTTGCCTTTTGTTGGTCTGTGATCCCTAAAAAAAGGTTTGAATTTTCAAAAAAAACAAGCGGGCACAAACTAGTGACCAATTTAGCATAAGCTTACATTGCATATTGAATTCCCATCTAAAAACCTATTTTGGTGGGGGATTTTCAAAAAACAAAAACATTTTCCCTACTCATTGAGGGGAGTGTGCATGTGTGCAAAATTTCAAGTTTCTACTATGAACGGTTAGGGCTGGCTGGTTACATAGATACATATAAATGTGAGAACACATGAATAACCTAAACCCAGCAATAAACCAGTGTTGTAAGGATAGCAGTGATTAACAATTATTTCCATTCCACTTTCTTTAGACAAATATAATTAGTTTTCTAAGTAATTTCTAATTGAACATATCCATCTACTACTGAAATAAGATGAAAGGAGTAGGGGTTATGTTTTATAAAACCTAATTTGGACTGTTCCAATTATAGTTATTACTTTTATATTTGACTAGTTTACTCGTGCTGTCAAAAATGATGGCATATATAGATTCACATTGTATTTTTAAATACGTGGATAATAGATTTTGATTGCAGTGAGCTTGGAGGATATTGTTCTGTTGACCACAAATGGATTTTTATTATATATTTTTTTTTTTTTTTTTTTTTTTTTAATTTTTATATTTTTATTATTCTTTAAATTCAGCATTTCTACTATGTCATCAGAATATGAAATTCTATTTCATGTCATTTGCATTCCTTAGCATGACAGACTACAAAAACACATTGCTAATTATTATACTAGGCTCGGTCAAAAAGTAATACCTTTTCTTGTTTAATTACAACAGATTTAATAGTAGAAGTCCACAAAGCATACCAAAATGAACACACAAGTCTCAGGATTCCAAATCTAGTCTCTTTGCTACTCAATCGTGGTATTCCACCTTTAAATGAGGGCATGTATGACTGCCTTTCTTACCCATGTGCGAGTTGCTTCTTTCACCTTCTGATCATTGGAGAACCACTGTCCTCTGAGTGCCTCCTTCATGGGCCCAAACAGATGATGGGCAGAGGGTGACAGGCCAGGACTGTAGGGTGCGCTGCGATTGTTTATCTGGTCTTTAAGCTGCTGTGAAGCCTTGCAAAAGTATATCACTCATCTTCAAATGTGACCTAGCCCAAAGAAGCCTTACTCTGAGTTTTGACATGTCTTCACGTAGGAGTCAGAATTGATAGTGACGCCATTGGGCATAAACTCTAACAGTATGATTCCTTTCTGGTCCCCAAAAACGGTGACCATCACTTTCTCCTTTCAGTTTCAGTTTCTCCTTTCTCTCTAGGATTGCCATTAACTCTACTGACCTATCTCTTTACTGTGCTTACATCAAATGCAGCCTTTCCATAAACATTCACTAACCTCCTGTGAATGTTTGCACCACTTTCTCCTTCCAAAAACAGAAATTCTATGAAAGCTCTTTGCTTTCTACATGTGTCCAGAGGGGCACCCATTTTGAAAGAGGATTATGGGTAGGAAAAGAGAAGGTAACTCCACATTCTTTCCCCATGGCTTCTAGACACTTTGTTTTATAGCTAAAAAAATCCCTAGGAATTCTGTTTAATACTTTTAAAATTAAATTAGAACAGGCATTACTTTTTGACCGAACCTTGTATGTTTGGATTACTTACCTCTCTAGATGTTGTTCTCTTATTTTGTTGTTCACTATCTAAAACCATATGGATAAAATACTTGGCTCTACTTTGGGCTAAGATGAAGACCTATAGTTTTTTAAAGTTTTTTTAAATAGGTATTTATTTATTGAAATGGTTCTTCGGACGATTGAACTCCTTCCTGTTATTTGTGTTGTAAACACAACGTTTCGGCTGATACATTCTTCGGCCTTCTTCAGGTGTAAAATCCGAGTGTACAAAATGCATTAGCCAGGCAAGTGCGGATTTCAACCCGATGTGGCTTCCACTTCTCAACAAATCTAAACCCGACAGGACAAAGACACAGAAACACCAGGGCCATGCGCTATAAGGGCTACACCCCACTTTAAACATAATTTCTGTTTAACCCATCACACTCGGATTTTACACCTGAAGAAGGCCGAAGAATGGATCGGCCGAAATGTCATGTTTACAACACAAATAACAAGGAGTTCTATCGTCCGAAGAACCATTTCAATATTAATGACCCTTCTCAAAACTATAGAAGGTATTTATTTTACCCAGTGCAGGGTCATTGGAGCACCACAGATGATTTCATCATGTGTGTGTCAAGGGGAAGATAGCCTGACAGAGCCAATCCCTCTCCAGGCTGGTTTTGGAATCAGTTGTCCATGCCGTTAACTATTTGACCACTCACACCTTCAGCTTGTATTTACTACACACTAAATATGTGTACTTGTAAAATCTGTGATACCAAAACAATGTAAATTTTGGTTCTTGGTTGTTATGGTCATTAATGTCATAAACTTAGACATTCTAAACCACACATAATAATTAGCAATGTGCATTTGTCGTCTGTCACGTTTACATCATCATTGATGTCTGGTGACATAATTTAGTAGAAATAGAATTTTATATTATGTTGAACTTGATAAATTGTATCTTTTAATTAATTTTACCTTCATGATTAGTTTAATATTCAGGAAATATTGAACATAAACAAGAAAATGCTGTGCAACATAATGTCTTTTATATTTTATAAGTAGAATGCAATAGCAAAATTACTTAATTATTAGACAATATTACTAACACTAACCGATGTGTTCGTATTCGTTTCAGCTAACCTGTGCTCACCTTATATTTGTTTCAGCTGTGTTCATTGGGAGATGAACATGTCATCTGAATAAATGGTATGGAAACCTATTTATGAACATAGAAAATTCTGGCTCTTGAAATGAGATACACATGTAGATCCCAGAGCTCTTTTTCTTCCGTAGATCAAAACTTGTCTTTTTCTTGTGGCCATATTGCTGGATTTTGCTGAAATGATTTGAAATCACTTGACGAGTTTTGATCTATGATCAGCCGTCATTTCTTTTTTGGCTCCACCAAACTTTTTGCAGATAAAAAAAAATGAAAGAAGAATAAGACAAAATATGAAAGTAAGAATAAACCATTTTGAAACTATGCAATTATTAGCCATTCTTACATCTGAATTACACCAACATTGCAGAATTCCTGTGATGTTTGCCTAGAAATCTGATAAATATGTGCTTTTATGCAAATATTAGAAAAGGCTGAAAATGATATATTTTATCATCACAGTCTACTAAAATGCAAGGAATTTTGGTTCTGAGATGCTAGGAAATTCGAAAGCCCCACCCAAACATTTTTCCCTTTCCCTTTTCACAGCCCTGCTATTACTGTTTACTGACTCATTCTCTAGTCAGTGGCAGATTAACCATTAGGCTGAGTAGGCCTAGGGACCCGGAAGGTAGGAGTCCCCAAGAGTAAAAGAAAAAGTTTAATTCAGTGTGAGTATTTTGGATATTTCAGTACTTTTGCTTATATTTGTACATATGTTACTAATATTATTACTAATGTCACTTTATTCTATTCAATGAAGGGGGGCAGGTTAGAGGGAGCCTAGTGGCTGGATGGTAGTTAATCCTTCAGTCTCTAGTGGTAATTTACATTTTTTTTTTTTTTTTTTTTTTTTTTTTTTTTTTTTTTAAATATTTTTATGGGATTGTTTCATTATTAAAATGTCAGTATTTCCTAATTGTTACACCATCTGTTTTTACCTCTCTATAAATGTCAAAATTAAAAACCATTTATTCTTGTACAGTCCCAGTATGAGTAAAGAGTGTGCAAAACTCTTCATTGAGTCACATTTCCCTGTGCACTCAGCTGCTAATTCAGTAGACTCTAAACTGTGTGATTAGGGTGGAGGTATCCCTTTGGTGGTCATAAAAACAACTTGTAGGTATAAAGTCATGGGCTCGACCAGACTTGAAACTTGCAAGGATCACTAAGCTGAGGCATGCAACAGAAACCGGGTCTTCGCCACCATACTCCATTGGGAGTTGTCTCTTACCTTATTCTTGTGCAGACTACACTTGTGGGCAAAAAAAAGCACTTTCTATCATATAAAAGATCTTAACACCATAGAGAACATATGGGTGTTTATTAAGGCCAAACTGGTAGGTAGAAAATTTGGGAACACTGACCAGCTGTGGGAAGCAGTCATAGATGAATGGAATAACATTGTGCAACACTGTAAACAACTAGCAGACAGCTCAGTTTTCTGAAGAAAAACAAGGGGGCGAAAAAAAAAGTACTCTGCGCACAAACACTGCATGCTCTGTTGTATAACATTGTCGAATATTTTATCTATAATTGTTAGAATGAAAGTGATTGCCAAAAATTTGATAAAGAAAGCTTGGCTCATTTTTTTTTGCCCAGGAGTGTATGTAATGAGATCAGCTAAGCCTTGTCAGTAATTAAGTTCACAGGGCATTTGACATTTTAGAATTTCACTAGTTTATTGGTGATTAGTATTTAAGGGGATTGGCAAACTGTCATACTAAATTTACTCACTGCACTCATTATTTAAAAAATAATGGAATTAATATATATATATATTAGTTAATCCTGTGAAAAATTTACGAATATATTTGAATATCCATTAGATGATTTTTTTTTTTTTATTTTTTTTTTTAAGAAAAAAACCTACTGAATTCATTTCATTGGAAGAGTTCATTGTTTCAAATTGTGGGTAGGAGATTTTTATCAGCAAAATTGTTCCCTTTAAGTGGTTGAGTTCATTGTTATGGACAGAGAAATAGAAACAAATCACACTGTTCATTATTATAATAAGATATATATACTAGCTCTATTCTGTTTTTAACACTAAATTCCTGATGATCCCTTTCTTCCTCATTTTCAATGCATTTCTATAGTAAATTCATTAGCAATGCATTTACATTACGTATACTCCGAGCCTACACCTAGGCCAGTGTAGCTGATCAGAGAGCTCCTGTTTGCAGATGACATGGTTCTAGTCACTCTCTGAGGCAACGTCCTGCTTTGCAAAGGTTACAAAACTGTTCGGGGACAGAAGTCAGTCTTTAAAAGACAGACATCCTCCATCAACCTGCACCTAAACAGGAGTATCACCTGCCTTCTGTCTCTGTCAGACCAATGAAGCGGAAAGTAGTTCAGAACTTCATCTATCTGGACTGCGTCATATCCGCTGATGCCAGGACTGAGATAGACAAAACACTGGCTAAGGCAAACCAAGCATTTGGTAGACTACACAAAGATTAATTTATGTATTAAATAAAAATGTGTTGTAAAATCAGTGGTGTTGTGCCAAAAAGAAAAGAAGTGAAGGAACACAGGCCCGATTGCACCCGGATTTTGTACGTTTTTTTAAGTTAGTGCATTTTATATATATATTCAGTTTGACCGAGGCTAATAGTATATTTATTAAAACTTCATAATTCTTAGGTGGTGGTCCGTGATCTGGATCGCTGGAGAAGCCATTGAACTGAGGGCAGTATAGTTTTTAAATTCTCAAAACTGCTTAGTAAATGGTAAACAACCGATGAACCTTCGAATTTAAATGTACTTTAAGTTTTAATTAATATAATATATGTTGGTCTTCTTGTAAAAGTATGTCTCTCGATAAAAGTGCTCGACTAGAATTGTCTGGTAAATTCGTCACGTGAACCGGAAACAAAGGGTTTTTTTGTTTTTTTTTTGAAGCGACTTTTCATTTCCGTTGGAGACAGACTATGTGGGTAATGCTGAAAATTATTTGTTTGGGTATTATGCATTTTTTTATTTAAAAAAAATTTTTTTTTTTTTCCCCCTCGCTGTTAGGTTTTAAAAGGCTTGATTGACTATCTATATACAATGCAGCGTTTCGACTAATTCATGGTTATAAATAGAATCAGAATTTTAGTAGTATATAGATAGTGAGGAAATGCTGTCATCTTTCCCAACAAAGTAAGGGAAAGCCGTTCCCACTGCACTACACTATTGTGTAAAACAAGCAGAAAATAAAACATTTGCTAATATTTGAACATGCATCCTTACCCACACTCAGCGATACATTCCAATATTGAAAAGTGTTTCTTTCTTGCTGTTCAATAGTATCTTTCTAGTTGTTTCTAAATACAAAATGTCAACAATTGTATCATCATCAGCCGTTATAAGTCCACTACTGGACAAAGGCCTTTCCCGTCTCCTTCAATGACGACCTATCTTGTGCTAATCTCTGCCATGTCTTACCAGCAAACTTTTCTATCTCGTCCCTCCATCTTGTGTCTGGTCTTTTCCTACTGCATTTACTGTCCCATTGGCACCAATTGGTTAGTCTTTTCTACCATTGACCAGCCCATCTCCATTTATGCTGCTTAATTGTATAATATCCTTCACTCTAGTCCTCCCTCTGATCCATGTTTATCTTTTCTATCTCTTAGAGTTATTCCTAGCATTGCTCTTTCCATGGCTCTCTGTGCTATTCTAAGTTGGTTTTCAGCTCGTTTGGTTAATTTCCATGTTTCGCATCCGTAAGTCATGGCTGGTATTATGCAACCATTGTATACTTTACGCTTTAAGCACATTGGCAAGGTGCTCTTCCAAATGTCTCTATTCATACCAAATGCTTTCCAACCTATCGTCATTTTATTTCGCTGTCATGATCTTTCTCTAACTTTATTACCTGCCTTAGGTAGATGTATTCAACAATTATATCAGTTAAAGTTTAATTTGAATCCTCACAAAATTAACCCATTAACAACTGACAAGTGGTGAAGAGTAATAGTTATCCATTGCAAGATAAAAGCCCTTGTGCATTGCAAGATAATACATTGCAAGTTATCAATTGCAAAATAAAAGCCCTGACTCACTGAGTTTCCATCAATCACAATAATTTAATTTTTGATCAGTTCCCTATCGTATGAATAATTTGTCTTTGATAAGAGTCTAAATGAGATCTGTCAAGTAAATTCCTCAATAGTTCCAAGGAAGGTAGTGACTGTTGAAATTGAAAGAAATTTTTTTGTTTTAATTGTCACAAAATATTTCATCTACATATTGGAAAAAAACAGCAATTTTATGATTGAAATGGTATCAATAATGAAATTCACAGATATATTTGAATTTCTATGAGATGAAATCTTTTTAGAAAAGAAACTATACTAGTATTCCAAGGGAAATTATGAATCACTGCCACTCATATATGCTGTGTTGGGGGATGATCAATTAAAAAGTTGGGCTGTGATCACTAAAAAATGTCTGAATTTTCAAAAAAACAAGCAAGCACAAACTAATGACCAATTTAGCATAAGCTTACATTGAAAATTGAATCCCATCTAAAAACCTATTTTGGTGGGGGATTTTCAAAAAACAAAAACATTTTCCCTACTCATTGAGGGGAGTGTGCATGTGTGCAAAATTTCAAGTTTCTAAATTAGATCTCTCAAGTAAATTCCTCAATAGTTCCAAGGAAGATAGTAACTGTTGAAATTGAAAGAAATCTTTTTTTTTTTTTTTTTA
>VCCN01006563.1:598754-612831 GCA_006491835.1 Architeuthis dux
CATGGCAGAGGAAGGAAACAGCAACAAATGAAAAACGAGAGACAATACTTTAGAAAAGAAACAAAGTTTATTCAAACGAGGGCGTAGATTTAATTAATGTGGGTGGGTGTATGTATGTAAAAGTCCATTGTCCGTGTATATGTTTTCGTGTGATTCAACGTTTATTGTTTATGTGTAAATATGTAAAAGTCCCTTGTTCAGGTATTTGTTTTAGTGTAGGTTTGCAACTGTAAATAAAATGTTTTTGTTCAAAAGTCTTTTATGATGACAATGTGTGTGTGTGTGTGTGTGTGTGTGTGTGAAATAAAGTGGGATTGTCTTACTTACAGTTTTGGCCAAATTATGGGCTTATTAGGAAAATCAGGGGTTCTGTTTCCCAGATCATGAGGTTCCAAAAGCCAAGAGTGGAAAAGGAGGAGCGAGATTCGGGACATCTTTATATGATGGCAGACTGGGAGGAAAGAGACTGATTCAAAGTTAGGCCCCGTCATGTGATGGCTCACTGGCCCCTGATTGGCAGTCAGCATGTGAAGATGCAGGGGTCTGAGTTACCATGGGGAGAGCTCCCTTCATGGGAGACAACTCCACTTTGACCCACCACTAGCTCACTATTTTTAGGGGTCTTTTTTGGATGCTTTGAGTGTCGTCTTATATTCTGAAATATATGGTTGATGATAATCACTCCATAAACCATATCAGTCTGTTAACTCTTAAATTTATCGACCTCTTGAAACCACTCCTAAACATAGTGGAACTCTTCAATGAACAGAATTTTTAAAAATGGAACTCTTTTGTGAATTGAATAACAAAAAAAATTAAAAATTTTAAAATTACTAGGATTTTTTTTTTTCTGTTTTTTTAATGAATTTAAGTTAAAATTGTGTACATGTGAGTATTTTGGGAACAAAGAGTGACTGAAAAATGTCTTTTCTTCTCACAGTGAATAGTCTATCATATTGCTTTCTAAGAGCAAATAAAAATTTCTTCTAATTCGGATAGAAAAAACAGACATCTTGATAATAGTCCGAGTAGGGGAAAAGGTTAGAATTTTTATTTATTTATTAATTTTTTTTTTTTTATTGATTCTATCTTTTAAAAAATCTGTAGGTTGAGAGTGATGCAATTTGTAATGATTGCAAACAGGTTTACTGAGTAGTTTGGATCCAAAAATCCAATAAACTACTCTATCATAATCTAAAGTTGTTTATAACAATGAATTTAATAACTCACCAGCCATTAAGCTTGATGTCCAGTCACTTCCTTTGTATTGAATTGTTATTGTTATTTTTTGTAAATAAATAAACAAGGGAAACTACTTTATAATTAGTATCTTTGGAAAAAAGTTTCTCCTCACTTTTGACCCCTAAAAAGAAAAAGTGATCAAGTCAAGTAAAAAAAAAAAAAAAAACTTCCAAAAAAGTGTTATCAGAAAAATGTTCTCTTATGAAGTCACAACACTCTCATATGATGTCACAACGCTCTCATATCACACTCGGTGGACTCAAAATAAGGGTCTAGTTCAGTATTATAGTTACTAATTGGCCTTGTGGTATTGTACCCTAGGTCCATTGAGTATGAATGACAAATTTGGTTGGCGAACATACTTTTAATATTATATAGAAATAGATTGAAATCAGATCATTATTATTGGGGTGAGAGCGAACGCTGACCCCACAATTTCTTCTTTTTTTTTTTTTTTTTTTTTTTTTTCCAAAAGGGGAAACCATATGTGAATTTTGAACACATATACAGCCTATTTGGGGCCTACTGGAACCGTTTTAAGCACTGGGTAAAGTCAAAAGTTTTTTAAAAAGTGGTTCAACCAAAAATTGACCATTGTAAAATAATATAACAGAGATATCATAAATTGAACCCCCACTCCTAAAATATAAACCATAATGTGATAGTTGAAAATCACCCGAATTTGTTTTATTCTTAAAGACAGAGCATTTGGAGGGTGTAGGGCTAAAAATGGAACCTACGATGTGCCGTTTTTGCTGTGTTACACTAACATATATAGCCACGTACATATATACATAGCCACGTACGTGCATATATACAATGCCACGTACATATATTGTATAGCGGGGTGAATGTCTTGGACTTGGATAGAAAGGAAACTCAAAGACTTGCTTGTAAAAATATCTGGACATATTTTTATTTCGTAGCATACATCTTTGTCGGCTGAAGAGTGGGAGAGAGATAAGGAGAACCATCAGTCTGTCCCCAACAGGGACAGCGGCTCTACTGATGTCTGTCTCTTCTTTGACTTTTTCTGTCCGCTTCGAGTTTTCTATTCGGGTCTGCTTTATAGGTTTCTCTAACGCCTACACAGGTGTCATTCACATCCTGTTTGTTGTACACCTACGCATTATACCTATTTCCTAAGGTGACCGGGGTCACTTACATTTCCGCACAGGTGTCTGACCCCGGGATAACATTTTCGTGGTAGGATATCATAACACATATATACATATATACATGCATACATTAAACAGAAAACTATTATAATATAGATAGCAATGAATGTATAGTGTTCCAATTTTTATATCTTATGCTTAATGTTATCAGCCTGTTATTATCTCAAAGTGATTACAATGAGCAGCTTCCTCTGTATATCATTTGTGTTGTCAGCATATATCTGCTAATGTTTGTAGTACTTTTAAAAAAAATCTAGCTGGGCCAAGTAAATTTGTGTCGAAAAAAAGAATTAATAAAATAGATAAATGTTTAATTTAATTCATTTTTACTAAGTGATATTTGTGACTTATAGAGATTTTCACCTCCTAACAGAAAATAAACAATCATTCTTACTCTCAGTCCCTTTATGAACATATACCAAAGTACCCACTTAGCGAGTGCGTTTCCAATCAGCAGCCAATATCCCCCTCTTACTTTCCCCTCCTCTCTACAAATGATACAAAGTCCCTGTGATTAAGCAGTTTTTCATCAGCACTTAGTGGATTCAGTTGAAAAAGCTAGGAACAAAAGTTTAGTTTAGCATGAATTTAGATCATAAATAAAATTTTTAAAGAGTATTTTGGGAGATGATTTTCAAAAACTATTTTGCTAAAAAACTTTCCACATTGGTACATAAAAAAGAATTTCATGGGTTGTGTTGTGTGGTTTTTGTGGTAGGCTGTCACATGGACTGACAGACATTTGGTGTATTGTAATATGTTGGTATGTATGTGTGGGTGGGGGCTCATAACAGATTAACTCCATATAAATGAAATGTTACTGGTTGCTTCTCAATATAATTGGCTTCCAAGCCCATATTATTACAACAAAAGCTGAATTTAGATTGATAATGTGAATATAATTATTGGATGACAGATACCAACAGATTTAAAAAACAACAAAAGATCTACTCACAAACTCATTTATTCATTCTTATTTACATTGACAGCACATGCTTCGTCTCTCGTCCTCATTTCAACATGGCGTTCCCTTCATCCAGAACGTAAACCATGGCGCCTTACTGGAAGTCGATAAGCGCTCTCTCCAGCCTAAGGGGCATAACTCGGTACTCAATACTGAAATGAGAATACTTAACATGTTGTTCTTGAGTCTACTGCCATTACAATTATCACTATTGTGGACTGTTATCACGATGACACATCTTAAAAGATGCATCAATAAAATCTCACTACAAAAATCTGTATGCTTGTGTGAGTGTGCATCGCAATTACTCATCAACAGGCCATTGTACGATGTTGACATTCGCCAGATATTAGTCAGCACACTAGACAGTGCAGCATCACATTTGAAGTTGTTTCTAATAAAAAAATAAATTAAAGATTATAGATCTTCCTTTATAGTTTCTATAAATTTAGAATTATCTTAATTTAGATAAAAAAAATATCTAAATTGGCAACACTGAAGAGAAGTAACCGAAATACTTTGAAGCCATAGTTTTGTATGATGGATGGAAAATTATTTTGAATGACAATTATGGTAGGCTGTTCCGGCCCCTTCCAAACATGCACCTTTGGAACCGGCACAGATTTAGGAGGTCTCTTGTATAGGTATATATGGTAGATTATAAAGAATATTTTTATTTTGTAATCTGGGATTATTTTTTGTCTTTACTCACAATAGAAAAATTACTGGATGGTTCTAGGAAAATTTTTCTCAAGAAAATTTGTTGCAAGGATCCATTTCTGGATCAGTGGCGGAACTGCTATGGGACAAAATGGTCAAATGTCCATGATAGACTTTAAAATATCACTGTTGAATCTTTCTTTATTGTGGATGTGTGTCTTTGTATTGGTAGGAGTTTTAAAATGTGTGGCCATTAGTGCTAAGTATTTCTAAAAATATTACTCTGCCTCTACTACCATTACATTGTACTATCTTAGCAAACAGGAATAGAAAGCTGAATTCTTCAGAATGGTATTTCATCCATATCAAACATGTCTGGTTCGTCACTCGATAGAAACCATCACGTGACCAACGTCTTTTGGCAGCATGTCGTGTTGGTGATCAATGAATGAGTATCTTCCCTCACCTTTTTATTGGGCAGTGATCACTAAAAAAACAAAGTCTGAATTTTCAGAAAAGAAGCATGAACACTGCCGGACACAAACTAAGTGACCAATTTAGCATAAACTTACATTGTAAACTGACCCCCCCCCCCGCCTTCCAGGAGTAAATGTTTAAATTTTCAGTCCTCCACCTCCATTTGCGGCCTGTATATATATACACGCATGCATAGTCAGCCAAACCAACTTAAAAACTGAAGAAACCTATGTTGATGTTGACAGTTTTGGTTGATGGTTTCTAATTGTCAAAGTGCTTTTTATTATTATTATTATTAAATCATATAAATGTAATTATTAAAATTAGTATTTTAAGTTATGAAAATTAAAAATCTACTTATATAATACACTGCATGTATGTCTATATTTTTTGTCTGTAACATTTGTCAAAAGAGGTAACTATTAAATGCTAATTATAGCGTAATCTCCATTATTTAATTTTTGCAGATGTGTGAAAAATCCAGGTTGATTCTGGTTGAATATAAACAAGAAAATACAGAGCAACATAATGTTTTTTGATGTTTTATAAGGACTGGGTGTCCTAGTGGATTCAGTTGAAAAGGCTAGGAGCAAAAGTTTAGTTTAGCATGAATTTAGATTGTAAATAAATTTTTAAAAAGAGTATTTTGGGAGATGATTTTCAAAAACTATTTTGCTAAAAAACTTTCCACATTGGTACATAAAAAAGAATCTCATGGGTTATGTTGTGTGGTTTTTGTGGTAGGCTGTCACATGGACTGACAGACATTTGGTGTATTGTAGTATGTTGGTATGTATGTGTGGGTGGGGGCTCATAACAGATTAACTCCATGTAATCTGGACACATAGGCAAAATGCATATTTTCAATACAAAAATTTGAACATTTTATTTAATCGAAATATTAATAAATATCTTCAATGTGTTTTCCACCATTTGTGATGCAAAGTTCAATGCGCTTTGCGAGATTCACATGAACCCGATGTATTAACTCCACATTTCTGTCAATTTGAGCACATTCATTTATGATGTGTTCCCTCAGGTGTCTCATATCTTTAATTTTCATTGAGTACACATTCTCCTTTAGCATATCCCAGAAAAAGAAGTAATGGGGGCTAAGGTCTGGTATATTTAATCTGTGGGGCAAAAAAAATATAGTTATAAATAGTGATATTTCCTATGTGTCCAGACTTTAGGGACACCCTGTATAATGTTATTGCAAAATCATTTAAATACTGCCATCATTTTTGACAGCATGGCTAAACTAGTTAATTTATAATCTTTCTCATTCTATTTATGTGTTTCTTATGATTGGATTGGATTATTTACATATGCTTTTCAACTGTACACATTATAGTGAGCAGGCCCTTGATCTAATATGTCTTTATTGGCATCCAGCATTTTCATCACCCGCAAGATAATCGCCGTAATTTTCATAGCAGAAATAGCTAATTCCTAGCCACATTTTATAGCTGAAACGAAACGATAAAGTCAGCTTAATCTGTTGTCGCTGTTTAAGCAAAGTAAAGACGTTGTTTGTCAATGATTCCGCGTGAAATCGACATGTGGGAAATTTAAAAATCTGGCAAAAACCAGCATATTATTTGATCTTAATAAAATGTTAGATATTTATTTATTAAAGGACACATTTTTAACCAGGAAAAAGAAGTTAAATAATTTTTTTGTCAGCAAATGTTCAGTTTTACTCGATTAATTATAATTCAGGCTTTTGATCAGTGGGGAAAAAATTTTCTCAATATTTATTTTAAAACAGATTTTTCTTCATTTTTTTAATTTTTTTATTGCGCTATTGTAGAACTTGTTATAAGTTGTCGTCTGGGTCAATAAAATGCTAAACCGCTAAAAATGAAAATAGCTTAAAGCCTCCCATAGTGGTCAATTTATATGAACAACAAAACAGAAAATAATATATGAAAATATATTAAAAATACATACAGTAAATATTTCGTCATCATCATGCTATATTTAATTATTTCTCCTTGTTATAATATTTTTATATAAATTTCAGTCTGACCAATCTATAAAAAGAATAACAAATATACATTTTAAACAATTTCTAGTTTGCTATTAGCGACACCAGATGAACGGGGAGTTTTATCGTTTCGTTTCATTTTGGCTATAAAAAGTGGCTAGGAAATAGCTATTTATGCCATAACCGTCTTTATTTCTCCTTTGAGCTTGACTACTTCTGCCTTTTTTCTTTATCTGTTTTAAAGTCTGGTTTTTTGTTTTGTTCACTTCATTTCCTCCAATCCTTTTTCTGTATTGATTTTCATGTCAGTTGCATCCATTTTTATAATTCCTTTTATTATTCTCAATGGGATCCTCTTTGCTTTCTTAAGGCAATGAAAGATTATTTTGAGAGATTACCATAGGTTAATTATAAGCAACAAGTTGGATATCTTTTTCCAAAAACTCCTTTGGGCTTTTTCTGCTTCATTTTTGGTTAAATTTAATTTCTCGAATGAGAAGTTTTCTAGATGTGTTAAGTCAATTTTTCAGACATATCAAAACATAACGAGCAGCAAATCGTTTTTAAGCTTTGCATACAGTGTCTGAATAAATAACTTTCTTCTTTTTATATTCAACTCTCATTGTCTCTGGGGTTTGATTTATTTATTCAATTGATTTTCTTAACACATTGGTTCATAATTTTAGCTTGATAGTAAAAGAATCAAATCGCATATTTAGAACTTTTGGGTCAAGATCAGCACCACTTTTCTTCTTGATGGTACTGATCCTTACTTGGTCCTATTAGATGGTACTGATCCTTACTTGGTCCGATTGGGTGGTACTGATCCTTACTTGGTCCGATTGGGTGGTACTGATCCTTACTTGGTCCGATTGGGTGGTACTGATCCTTACTTGGTCCGATTGGGTGGTACTGATCCTTACTTGGTCCGATTAGGTGGTACTGATCCTTACTTGGTCCGATTAGATGGTACGGAACCTTACTTGGTCTGATTGGGTGGTACTGATCTTTACTTGCTTAGGTTAGGCTATTACTGCATTCTAAGAGACCTTTGGTACACGCCTGTGCAGGCCCTCTGTTTAAAAAATAAATGGAGTAAAAAAAAAATTGTGTAAAACCTCTTCCCCTTTTTTTTTTTTTTTTTTTTTTTTTTTGCTCCTCCTTAATATCAGCACCACCAGGGTAAGAATTCAAGTTCTTATTCTGGTGGTACTAATCTTTACTTCATCCAAACATTTTGTGGGTGATCAAGGAATGAGGCCATGTCCCTAAATAAACTTTGTGTCAGGATGGAATACTCATTTATTTGCAGATTTCCCAAAAGTAGAGTGTTCCTACAGTAAGCTGAAGTGGCATAAAGTGGCGACGCAATTACCGTTTATATGGGGGGGGGGGGTGTTTGAGCATTCTTAGATTAACTGCTGCTCCATGGCTACAGACTAGGTTGAGTCATTAAAGTCCATAACACATAGTTATTAGCTGAATTTTGATGTGAAATATTCACTGTATAATTTTCGGTCTATGTAATTAATATTCACCACTGAATTAAATGCATTGACAAGGAAGGAAATTATGTGGGTAAATAAATATTTGTTGTATGAAATAAATGATTTTTTTTCATCCTTAGCCTACGGACTTATAGCACATTAATTAAAATTGAATTGTGGTTTTCAATTAATTCCTCAAGGAAATAATAATAATAATTGAGTAGAAATGACCTAGTGACCTTGAATAACTTCACTTCTTTAATATTCTAACGATATAGAATATAAAATCTCCTCGTAATTACATGTTGTATGGCTTCTTTTTGATCATTACTTCAAATGTTATGTACGTCAAGATTAAAATAGAAATTTTTTTTTTTTTTAAACGGATAACTCTGTCTGTTTCCACAGTCATTATGGAGAATATGTTGCCACGGACGACTGCCATCAACGCACACCGTTTTAAAAAAAAATAATAATTATAATCATTATTCTTATTGCAGGTGCGTTGCAAGATTTTGATACACAACCAGGTTGCGGCTTTGCCACAGCAGTTTTAGGTTCAAATGAAGAAGAAGAAGAAGAAGCAAGGGTTGGAGGACTGGGCTCTGCTGTATCAGATTCATCAAAGGTAATAGAAACTAAAATAACCCCTTGTGAAGAAATGTTAAAGGATTTTATCTTTAAACTTAACCTGTGCACTGTCGAGTATAATTTTTAATGTAACTCCTGTGCCGGGTTTTTTGTGTAAAAAGAAAAAAAACGAAAATAGAAAGTGTTCATTGCATGTTTAAAATGGTTTTTATTTTCATTCAAATCAACTGACATGTACAACAGAATATTTTATAAATGTAATATATACATAAATGTGTTAAAAGATAAAATTTAAACGATTGTACAATATCTTAAAACCTGAAATCTACACATAAGGCCACCGTATAATATTCAGTACAATCGTATCTATTCTCTCACTGTTTCTCATTTTGTAAACATACTTTACACCAGTGGTCATCTACCACTAGTGGGTCGTAATGTCTTAATATATGATAAATACATTTATTTACTTTTTGGAGTCTTTGTAAGAGTTTTTAGAGTTTTGGAAATTGGAAATGAAATCTACACAATTTTTTTTTTTTTTTGTGAAAAATCTAGCCACTTTTAAACATTTAAAATGACCATTAATTGGCTAACTGGCTTTAATATATTACTGGGCAGTACGGAAACTTTACTGTCGCAAAATTGGGCGCTAGGCATAAAAAGATTTGCCACCATTGCTTTACACTTTCTAGTGGTGTTTTGTTTGTTAGCTGTTGGTGGAATTGCTGAGGGGGGAAATGTCTCTCTGTTAATCACGGGTGCTTTCCTCAGATGGTCGACCCCCTGTGGGACAAGCTCAACGGACATGGTTATCTATAGTTTTCTATACACAACCAAAGCATTGTACAGAGCAATATCTAACATGTGGAAAAATGTTAAATAATATGTATCTCATCCATGGAACTACTCTTCCATTTTAGATTAAATGTTATCTTTTAGATTTTGAATTTGTAGTATTTTATTTCTGTGTACAGGCGTCCTCCATTATAAAGCGGATGTTGGGGTCCATGAAAACCAACTGCGTTATAACCGAGCTGTGATCAATTTAGTTATTTTGGCGCTAGATTAATATTTTGTGATCAGCGATCCACCCACGCTATAACCCGAACCGCGCTATAACAAACTGCCTTAAAACAGGGAAGGCCTGTATAAGCAGGTAAACAAATAGTTTTATTTCTTTATATAAAACAAATTTCTTTAGTCTCGGTTAATTATAGAACCTTCATGATCTCTAAATAATGCTACATGAACTGAATGAAGAAAGCAAGAAAGTTGGTCTACACATGAACTTCTGTCAAATAAACGACATGTACAATAAACATGTTGAGTACAAAGATACAATGATAAAAATCGAACGCAGAGCTAAAGAAAGTAAACTACTACATCTATCCAGGACAACGAATCATTCTAGGTTGGCAAGCTTTTGGTAGAGTAAGCTCAATCCTCAAGAAAATCCCATTAGTCCTAAAAAGATGGGTCTAAACCAATGCATCCTCTTGATAGTCACCTATGGAGCTGAAACATGGAACCTAGCCAAAAGATTGACCCTCAAACTGAGAACCATGCATAGTGCACAGGAGAGATCACAAGACAGCACAGTATATTAGGAAAAAAAGATAAGTCAGAGATATAGAATCCACTAGAAAACTCAAATGGCAATGGGCTGGTCATGTTGCAAGAATGTCAGACATCACGGTTCACAGCGTGGATCCCCAGATATCATGAGAAACTGTGGCGGGCAAAAATTAAGATGGTGTGATGAACTAGACAAGTTCAGAAACTATTGGCTTTACAACGCCCATGATAGAGAGGTCTGGCAAATCTTGGGGACAGTCTATGTCCGATGAAGGATGCTAAAAGGCTGAATGAATTATGGACAATAATCCGAGGGCTGCTGCTGCTGCTGGTCTAAATATTGAGCAGCAACAAAATTGTTTTGTTTATTCCTGTATACTTCTTGTGGAGCATAGGGCTGCAACCACTCCACTGCGGTTTCAGTAGCAAGTAGGTTTTTTACATTGTATACGCAAACGACTTGTGTGTTTAATGAGTGTGTTATGATATGCTGCCACGAAAAAAGGTTATTCCGGGGTCAAACACCAGTGCAGAAATGTAAGTGACCCGCTCACCTTAGGAAATAGGTATATGCGTAGGTGTCCAACAAACAGGATGTGGATGACACCTGAGTGGGCGTTCAATAGAGCAGGGAGAACAGAAAACTCGGCACTCAAAGAAGAGACAGACATCAGCGGAGCCGGAAGGCCCGAGATCGCTGTCCCTGTTGGGGACAGACTGACGGTTCTCCTTATCTCTCTCCCACTCTTCACTCTCCGGCCGACAAAGATATATGCTATGAAATAAAAATATGTCCAGATATTTTTACAGGCAAGTCTTTGAGTTTCCTTTCTATCCAAGTCCACGACATTCACCCCACTATACAACAAGTGTATAGTAACCAGGCGACACTCGGTGGTGCTGCTGGCTTAAATTTCATTCTCCATTTGTGTGCAGTGGCTTTGCTGAAATGAACTGATATAAGAAAGTCAACTGGTTCATTGAGAAAAACAAAGTCCAATTTCTTTAATATTATGTTTTTCTTTATTCGATTTTACTTGTGACGCTCTGGGAATCTGCACTGTAAGATATTGATACAAAATCTACTGTCAACACTCTTTGTAGGTTAAAGTTTTCATCCAGAATATTGTTGAATTTTGAGTTGTCAAACAGTCAACGCACACAGTTGCTACTGTGTCTGTCTTTCAAGTCGCATCTATCTCATATTTTTACACTTCACGTCAAAAAGCTGTCTAGACAGCTAGTCCTGGTCTCTCCTTTTTTTTTTCTGTGTTTTTCACCTATATTTATCGGTATGCAAATAATCTTTTTGTGACGTTAAAACATTACATAATTTTTGCTTGCATCAGTAAATTCTTTAGCCAGATCAGCCAACATTTTTTTTTTTTTATTGTAAATTCTTGTACAATAATCATTGAATGATCAGGATTCAATCTGGAATTTCTTTGTTTGTTATTTTAACAAAACAAAACCCCTATTTTAATAAAATTCCATACTTTTCAATTTCAGCTAAATAAAACAATTTTGTTTACCATTTGTCAATATAGCCCATATCCTAATTCCTGACCTAACAATCGCATTGTATATACACTGCACAATTTTGTATATATGCATTTTAAACTTATTCTATTTATCGGGCTCATATTGCTACACTAGCTATGGCAACTGCTAAGCTGTAGGTTTTTTTCTATCAGTCACCTTCTCTTATTTAGATGGACTGCTTTACAAGGCTGAAAGGCTCCAACTACCCTATTTAGAAGTATAGTCATGCCTTTCCCAGTGGCATTAGAGCAAAATGAACATAAACAGCCTAGGCTGAAACTCTATCCGCTGATTCTGTTTTCTGTGCCGGTAACCGTTATGCTGCTCTGCATATCCGCAACAATAGAATAGGATATAAAAAAATATTACTTTACCTGTTTTATTCATATTAACCACAAAGACAATAATTGTTTAGTTGACCTTGGCTCATATATTGAATTTATTATTGAAATAATTTTATACGATTATGTAATGAAATACACTCTGGTTGTGTGTGTTTGCATGTTTTGGGGCGTACATGACCAAAAGGCCATATCATATTACTGGGGCTAGAAAATAGGTCAAACGGCCGAAGTCGGGACAAAAGAAAATGCGTTCAATAAACCAGAGCGGTTTAAGGATGGCCAGGATTTTTCAAATCGCCGGGAGTTTAGGGGAGTTAGTAGCGACAGGTTGAACCAGTAGATGAGTTGGCTTCTCCGCCCTTTAGGGCTGAGGGAGTAGAGAGGAGGAAGAAGCCTTGATTTTTTAACTACTACCATCACTGGTAGTGATTCAACAAAGTGACCTCTCGTTTAGAATTTTAACTGAAGCAGAATTTGATGCCTCAAAGTGATCCGCGAACCGGCCCGGAATCGAAGCTATCGACAGAAATAAAGCGGACCCATATTTTCAATTGAAATTAACAAATTTTGTCATCTTTCTCTCCCGCCACATGGGCGAGCCTTTGTTCTCCGAGTTTATTTCCCTCTACAAAATATTCGCTCCTGTAAAGGTACAACCCAACAACGGTGGCAGAAGAGATACCAGCATTATACAACAATTATATTTGAAATAAGAAACGCATTACAGTAGATTGAATACGGAACATTATTTCAAATCTCCACAGAGATCATATGAGAAACTGTGGCCAGCAAAAAATAAGATGGCGTGACAAACTAAACAAGTTCAGAAAGTATTGGCTCCATGATAGAGAGGTCTGGTAAATCTTGGGGAAGGTCTATGTCCAACGAAGGATGTAAAAATGCTGCTGCTGATAGTATCAGTAGCAGCCATCAGCAAAGCCTGTTGTTGCCAGTCAACAGCAGCAGTCTGGCGAGCCCTGAGCATAGGAGTTAGAGCTTTGTCTGTCACACTTATGTTGACTTGAGAGGCCTTTATTTTAATTTACCTCTGTCAATGATGGTGGGGAGGTATATGTATTCGGTAGTTTCTTTTCTTCTGTCTGTCCACATGATATCTCCAAAAGTTCTCAATGAAATTTTGTGGAAGGGTGGGCAATAGGGTGAGGAAGAATTTGTTGAATTTTGAGAGATATTATTTTTTTTTTTCTTAAATTTTTGTTTATGCTCCTGAAGTTCTTAATGAATTTCAATGATATTTTTCGGAAGCAATGATTAAATTTGCAGGCAGATCCATGCACAATTACCTCCTCTGTCGTAAATTTTTATTTACACCTACTTGAACAACTATAAAGCATTTCAGAGAGTGCATACCTCTGCCAACGCCATTGTCAGAAGAAGTAATTGGACATGGATCCGCCCCCAAGATTTAATCTCTTCTCGTTTTTTTAATCATAAAAATTATTAACTAAGCAGTTTTTTATAACTTGTATATTTATTTTAGAATCCTCCTCAGTCACTGTCTTCAGCTTCTACCAATCCGTACTTGCCGACCCCATTCTGTGGGATCCCCTCATCAACACATGAAGGAGGGGATGACACCGCAGGTAGGGACTTAGCTGAACAACTTGATGAAGCCATGCGTTCTTTCATTGGAGATGACCCAGAACTTATGCAAAACATTGAAATCCTTGCCAAAGCTGCAGAATCCGCTGGTGAGTGCTCAAACTTTTGCTGTGGGTTACTCCTTCTCTATAAGCAGACCATTTATATCAACCTTTTTAAAAATCTTTTGATACAATACATTCCTCTGCTTATCTATGTGTTTTCATAAAAAAGGTTCCTTTCTTTCTGTATTGTTAAAATATATGACTGACTTTATATTGTATTATTATTATTGTAACTAGTAGTAACCCATGGAAATTCCACGGTTTAAAAAATATTAAATTTGTGTGGAGGGCATATATATGCCCATGTTGTATCAACAAACCAGTTTGAAAAATCGTAATAAACGTGAAACAGCCTGT
>VCCN01006563.1:628960-659154 GCA_006491835.1 Architeuthis dux
CAATCTTCCTGGGTTTTTTTATTTTTCAGAAAAAATGTTTTTAAAAAAAAAGGAGTGTATATTTACAATGTAACCGTAATGATAAACAGGACTTACTTTTCATCCGTTGTATGTAAGTGAGGCTTCAAAGTATGAGGTGTCTTTGATTTTTAAATGACAAATTTTTTTTTTGGTCATTAGAATATCAAAGAAACCTAGATAACAACCTTTACAAGGGAAGTAACAACATGCTTCGAAGCCTCACTTCCATACAATGGACTGAAAGTAACGGTCCAGTTTACCATACAGTTACATTGTAAAACATTTTTTCTGAAAAATAAAAATCCCAGGAAGATTGTTAGGGTCTAGGATTAAAAGCACAAAAAATTACTGGCAAAAAAAAAAAATTCTATTTTTTTTTTTTTTTTTTTTTTTTTTTTCTACTTGGTTAACGGATGTAGATCTTTTACCAAAATGTTAAACAGCCAAGTCTTTTTAAAGTAACAGAAAAATATATTAGGAAAAAAAGAATGCAGATTTTAAGGATGGAGAAAAAAAAACTTTGAAAATTAATAGAAACTATTTTTCCTGCTTGCCTGCAGTATGCTTTGTGAGGTGGTAATTTGATTAAATATAAATCATCAAAGATAATATAGCAATCATTACCGTTCTCGTTTCCATAATGCTGCTGCTTCAGCTGTTCTGATTCTAGAAACGCCTGAAGTCCTCCACTGCTGCTGATGGCGAATTTAAAGTCAAATAAAGAGACAGGAAGATTCCTCAAGTGGTCTACTGTTATCAGGCAATTTTGTGTGGTTCAAGAGACTAGGGTTTTTTTGTTTGGGGTTTTTTTTTCCAAGGAAAAGCTTGATATGAACAAAAGGATAAGTTAGTGTTTTTAGGGTTGGGGTTGCTGTGTTTAGCAATAAGGTGGTGTTTAGCCAACCATCTTTTTATGCAGTCCGTGTCATTGGATGTTATATTGACTAGGTCCCTGAAAATTATGATTGGGACAATACATGTAGGTGCAGCAGACCTAGCCCTACCACACTTAGGTATACTTCCTTCAGCCATTTTAACTGCAGAAAGTGGAAAAATGTTGAAGTTGTCGTCTGCTTCTTTGAATTTAAATTCGCCATCAGCAGCAGCGGAGTACTTTGGGTGATTCCAGATCAGAACAGCCATATGGAAACAGGAAAGGTAATGATTGCCACTAATACAATTAGTGTACTTGAAAACAATTACAAACATGGCGCTGAGTGATTGGGGGGAAAAATGGAGGATGGGTTTAAGGGTTAGGTTTGATCTTCTGCCAGCCGTAAGAGTTTTGGTAGAGCAGTCACCATACACAGGCTTCCCGAGGTAAAAGGGATGTGAGTTCAAGTCTCGCCCAGAGCTCATTCTTTATTTCCAATCTGCATTGTTTACTCACTACCGTAGACTGATGGTCTGAGTACGGTGAAACAACAACTAATATTAAAATGAAAAATACTAGTTGAAAATTAAAAATGATTACCACCTCATGTTGAAAGAGTTACTCTATGGTATTTTACCAAGTAATGTAATACAATTATTTTTCAATCCTCATATTTTCCATTATTATTAAAACTAGTATTTTTTTTAAAAAAAATTTTTAAACATTTATTTGTGTTCAGAACAAAAAAATTTAAATAGAATGTATTTGCAGTAGGAAACATGATAATAAAAAAAAAACATTTAAAATAACTTTTTTTGCATTTATTTTTTGCCAGTTTTTTTTTTTTTTTTTTTTTTTTTTTTTGAGTATTGGAAGAATATACAGTCTTTCAAAAATAGGGGGCCATCTTTTGGTATACAAAAAATAATAGTTCCATTTTATATTCCTGACCATTTGAATTGGACATAAATTACTGTAAATCCCACTCAACGTGTCTAACATGTCAAAGGTTATACATCAGATACTGTGGTGCACTCACTAAGAAGTAGCTACAAAAAACGCTACAACGAAAGTGCTAGGTGACATGGATAATAATTACTGTTACGGCTACACGTTCAAAGTATTATTATTCTCAAAATGGTTTTTTTTTACTTTTATTTTCTTTCCATATAGCCTACATAAATATAAAATGCATGACTTCATGCTCTTTTTGTACAATAGCTTGATTGTGTCCTTAGTTCTTTCCTGCATAGCCATTATCATACTAGCCTTTTCTATTCCTTAGGTCTTTTCTGTTTGTTTGGGCTCCTTTGTGGCTAGCTCTTTCAGGGTAACCACAAGTATTTGTGAGCAAGAACTTTGAATTCTGTAGTTTTATTGCATTTTAACAAACTGCTGACTGAACATTGTTTTATTTCTCAGAAAATCTAAATCTTTTTTTTTTTTTTTTTTTTTTTTTAAAATAATTATCAACTGAAAAAATGAAACACCTGTGAAAAAATTCCAGTATTAAACAAGCTATAGAGAAACCTGTAATTTTGAGATGGGGTTTGAACTATTGTTCTCATTCTTGTTGCTACTTTTGTTATCATAACATATCAGCCAATCCATTCTATAGCCTTCTTCAGGTGTACAACCCTCATAGAAAGAAAGGGTACCCCTTTTAAAGTAGAGCAAACAAAATGGTAGCCAATAGGAAGTATACATGGTACCTTCTTTTTTTTTGTTTGTTTGTTTGGGCAGTTTTTGTTTTGTTTATTCCTGTAGACTCCTTTTGGAGCATAGGGCCACAACCACACCACACAACCCGGTTCTGGACAACTCCCCTAAGCTGGGCCCACTATCAGTCTGGCTGCTTTTGCCTCACTCTCGCCTGATCTTCTCCAAGTCCACTTTGGACTCCTAACTATAAACAGGATTATGACGTTCCAAGTCCCTATCCTTTTACTGGGCTTGGGACTAGGAACAGTTATTTTTTGGTTTTGCTCTACACCTGAAGAAGGCCATAGAATGAATCAGCCGAATCATGGCAGCAACAAAAAGAATAAACTCAATGGCCTAAACAACTCTTGGAAAGCTAATGAAGATGTTGGTCAGTTTTGCTTTCCTTCTTGCCCAATCCAGACGTCTTCCTTGATTCACTCTTTGGCTCTGTACCCCCTACACTTGCCATACTTGATAATCATCCCTACTCCCTGCACATATCTACCTTTGACTCTTTCTCTGTACATTTAGATTTATCTCCCTTGTTAGTACCTCTGAGCTTTCAATCTGAAATTCATTAAAGCCATATTTTTTATGTAATCCCACCATCACCTATACTTTTTCATTTTTTTCTTTTTCGTCTATTTTTCTTTTTGTTTTCCTTCTGCCTTTTCTTTTTTCTTTTTCCTCTTTTTCTTCTTTTTGTTTTCCTTCTTTTTCTTTTTCCTCTTCGTCTATTTTTCTTTTTCTTTTTTTCCTTCTGCCTTTTCTTTTGCCTTTTCTTTTTCTTCTCTCTTCTGTTTCTTCTTTTAAAATGCCATTGTGGTTTGCTTTGAGTTTTTTGTTTTAGACTTTCTCCCTGATATTAAGTTTTGGCAAATGGTAAATCTTTGTCTAAGTTGATGAATCACAGAATTGGGTATTTGTATCAACTAAAAAAAAGATTTTTGAAAAATGATATGAATGTATATTTTCAATAAAATATGTATTAAAAGGCAACTACTTCCAAAACAAACATACACAAAATAGAACCATGATTCTTCAAGTTAATATATGTAAACCTTTATCCTCCCTTATTCTACATGTTTATATTCCTTACATGTAGTTCTGTGATGTCCCCTATCCTTTACATTTTATTGATCCTTTGGTTGGATGAACTTTGCCCTCTTCTAGCACTGTACTTGTAAATATCCTGTGCTCCATCTGTGGGTTTGTCATAAGTATTATACATTTACTTTTGGATTCTGTCTGACTATTTTATTTCATAGCCATGATAATAATTACAATTGGGTTTTTTTTTTTTTTTTTTTTTTTTTTGTGGTAACAGCGATATTCAAATGTGGACAATAATAAGTGAAAAACAGAAAACATTGTGTATTGTATAAAAACTAAGAGATTTGAACAAATAAACAAAGGCATTCTTTTAATGTTCTTTTTTATTTTTATTAAGTATACCACCAAAATAACTACAATATATTACGAAGTAAAGACAAAATAATGTTTAACAATAAAGTCTCCAAAAAGGTCATAAAGATAGGAGACACCCTAGAAGAGGTTGATGAATACATCTACCTAGGACAGGTAATAAAGCTCGAAAAAGACCATGACAGCAAAATAAAACAATGAATAGAGACATTTTGAAGAGTACCCTACCCAAAGTGTAAATTATACAATGGTTGCGAAACATGGAAATTAACAAAACGAGCTGAAAACCAATATAGAATAGCACAGAGAGCCATGGAAAGAGCAATGCTAGGAATAACACTAACAGATAGAAAAGGATCAACATGGATCAGATGGAGGACTATAGTGAAGGATATACAAATAATTAAGCAGCAAAAATGGAGATGGGCTGGTCACCTAGCAAGAAGAGATGACAATAGATGGGGTAAAAGGTTAACCGATTGGTGCCCATGGAACAGTAAACTCGGTAGGAAAAGACCAGATACAAGATGGAGGGAGGAAATAGAAAAGTTTTCCGGCAAGACATGGCTGAAGTTAGCACAAGATAGGTTGTCATGGAAAAGGCCTTTGTCCAGCAGCGGACTTATAACAGCTGATGATGATACCAAATTTCAGTATTTAAAAACAAAATATTTACATCAATGACTTAACACTTCTGACCCGTAAGCATCTGCACATTGAGATATGCTGTATCTGGACCCCTGAGGGGAAAGGGGAGGGGCGATTAATTTAAACAAAAAGATTTCACTCGAAATATATATATTTGACTTACGCCGACTAACCAACTGTAAAAATGAAATGAATTAGACATAATTCATTTCATTTTTACAGTTGGTTAGTCGGCGCTGTATCATCTCTGTCATCAAATGGCCTTGTGTATTAAAATAGCACACAGCCTGAAATATCAGGCTTATGGGATCAAAGGGAAATTCTATTTTTATTCACGGTTTTGTGGGTGATAATATAGTTACAAATGTTTAGGTCCACCAACCACCCATGCTATAACAAACCGCATTATAAGGGCTGTATACATAAAGATTGTTCTATTAATTTATTACTGTATTTAACATTTTATAGGGTACCCTAAAAATATTTTAGATATCAAAACAGCCTTTTTCAAGTTAAACTAGACCTAATTACAAGATATTTTCTGTGGCAAGTTTTCTGAAATTCTTTTGTTTATGGGGGCAAAAACCCTTCTGATGAAGTGATCATATGGTGCCTCGTTCCAAAAATGAAAAATATAAAAAAATTAATGTAGTAAGTTAAATAAAACCTAGAATTAAAAATAACATTCAATATAATGAATAGATACAAAAAATTGATATTGACAAAAAGAATAATACCTCCGGGTTGATTTGAAAATTTTTTTGTGCATGCCAAAAAGAGGCTAATTTAATGGGGTGTGGTATGCTTCCAAACAGTTTCAGCCTTTGTTCAAGCGCAAGTGTACTTTGCAAAGCTTGCAGACCACATTGGTGCGGATTATGTTGCTTTGTAGCTACAATATTTGCATGTGGCTGACAGATCCTCAGGTGATCATATAAGACCCCTCCTTTTTTCTTAATATCCCCTGCTGAAATAAGGAACACATTTCTCTGAATTCTTCTCATTTATCACCCAGTTATTTTTAGCTCTTCCTCAAGTTCTGTACAATGTGGGACTAGAAAACAAAGGTTACATTTACATTTTATAGGTCTTCAAATACAGTGTCGTGTGAAAAAGAACTAATTTTCACCATCATCCTAATTTTAGTTTTTTTTTTTTTATACAACTTATTAATTCGGGCCACTGTTTCTATGGCAACGATTTTAAAAAAAAAAAAAAACAACTAAAAATGAAGGTAAAAACTAGTCGAATTTAATAAAAAAGTGGTGTTACAATACTTCATCCAATAATAACAGATTTATAAACAAGACTACTAGGTCTCATATAAAAACAACATAAATATGGCGTAGGGAGTGAGTTTATAAGTGTAAATCAGCTTCTGCTAATCCATGAAGTCTTTGTGGCCGATTGGTAAAAGCAGCTAGGCATAAACTAGTCTCCTTCTGGCAATGAGGGTGTGAGTTCGATTCTCACCGACGGCTTACTCTTTATTTCCAATTGCGCTGTTATTCGTTGCCATAGCAACAGTGGCCTGAATTACTAAGTTGTATAAAAGAAAATTAGGATGATGGTAAAAACTAGTCAAATTTAATAAATACAAGTGGTGTGTTACAACACTTCATCCAATAATAATGAACTTTGTAATTTTATTTGACATTTATTGTTTAAAATTTCCAGTATCTTTATGGAACAGAAAACTGAAATTTTACCTTCTGACTGTTTTCAAGGTTTGTCTATACTTGTTGATGAACAGATTTAAAATGTATACTCTATTTTGTCTGTGTATAGGATGTGTTACTTCCTTTGAGACAACAGGACAGATTTGAAATGGGAAAGAGTAATTCCTATGTTAATCAGCCTGTATTGTTATTGTCCTTCTCTGTATGTATGTATGTATGTATGTATGTATGTAAAAAGTTTTTAAGAATCACCTTGGAATTATAAGATTGATTTGAATGAAAAATAGACAAATTTTTTTCTTATATATGTTTGTGTATAAAATTCATTTTTTTTTTTTTTTTTTAAATTATCAGATATTTCAGTCATTTATTTATTTATTTATAAACCAGTGGTTCGCAAACCATGGTCGCGACCCAAATGAAGGTCACAAGGATACTCCCGAGGATCGCAGAATGGTTTGAAAAAAATAATAAAAAGAAAACTATTTAAAAACTGTTAAAAGTTAAAAAAAAAAATAGTTATGATTTTGGAATATAAAGTATCATTGAGACTCTGGAAGACGAAAATAGTGGTGAATAATAAAGCATCTACAAATGTATGAAAACTCCTGATGGATTCCAGTCCGTTTACATCCAATACTTGTACTTGATTATTAAATTGAAGTGAAATTCATTAGATGAAACTAAATGAAGAAACACTGAAATTATGTTTCTGGTCTGAGGGTCACCAGTTCAAAACAATTCTGTGTTCAGGTTTGCAGCCCAAAAGGTTTGGGGAAACACTCCTTTAAAACAACGGTAACTAAAATATGTTTCATTTTAATAAAATTTTTAAAATGTTATCTTTCTGAGGAGAAATATAAATGCTGTTTATTTCTATTGTATATTTATTTGTGTATTTCTATTGCATATATATTGCATTTCTTGGTATTTCTTTCTATTTTCCCAAATGTTTTATTTAAAAAAAAAAAAAATAGTTGTCCCGATGAGTGCACAGGAACTTCATGACCATGATTTTTTTTCAATTTTATTTTAAAGAACATCTATTTTTTTGCCTTCATACTTTTTTATAATGTTTTTTTCTTGTATTCCACTGTATGCAGTGGTGGAAATGAGAGGGTATGCGGGGGTACAGCGTATACCTACTTCTCAATTTCCAGGTTCAAAACAGCCCCGAAATTTGCCATATTTTAAAAGAATTATTCTGGGGGCTTACAGTGCCCGGAACCCCCAGCTGCACAGGTTCACTTCGCTCTTCCCTGATGGACCCCTTTCTGCTCCCCAAGTATTAATCCTGGATACAGCCTTACCGTATACCTAGTTCTCAAAACCCATTTCCATCACTGACTGTCTGAGAAAGAGAACCTTTTGCATCCAATTTTGTCTGGCCTACTGGATATTTTCAACTTCTTTCTTTTTTTTAATGATACCCCCCTTCCAAGGCATTTAGGAATTTTCTTTGTAATAATGGCAAAACATTTAAAGAATGTTAATGAACCAATTTTTCTGTTCATATCTGTAATTTCTGGATTTGCAAATGGAATGAAAAAGAGAAAAATTCAAAATGGAGATATTTTGTTGTTGTTTTTTCTTCTTTTTGTAATCTGGTTTTTCACTTTAGCACCAAAAACCTGCAACACTTTTAAGTTAATTTTATTTGGATTGTACACCCTCGCAATTTTAAAATGGTTTGTTAAAATATCTCTAATATAAGTTTATTAACTAAGCGCTGTTTCTTTCAACATTTGGGAGGGTGAAAATTTTTTCCTTCTCAAAAAAAAATAAAATAAATAAAAACATTTTACATTTTATTTTAGTGTGAAAAAAAGTATACACTTTGTATATACAGGCACACATCATAACAATCATATTTACACAATATCTAAGGCCTTAAACCTTTGTGGTGGTGTAATAAACATAATAGTTGTTCTTAAAATCATTTGCATCTATTGATAACACTACATATTCCGTTAATCTATTCCAAAGTCCTACCACTCTATTACTAAAAAAAAACTTTCTGATATTCAATCTACTTCTATTTGCTTCTACCGTATATGTGTGAACACTCAGTTCCTTGTACCCCCTTCTAGTAAAAAATACATCAAGGTTTACTACTTATAAACCAAGCATAATCTTAAACATTTCTATTAAGTCTCCCCGATCTCTCCTATTTCCTAACGATGTTAATCCTAATCCTAACACTTTTAGCCTAATCTTCATAACTCATACTTTTTAATTCTGGTACTAACTTAGTTGCTCGTCTACAGACTTTTTCTAACAGATTTTTTATCTCTCTCCAAGTATGGTGACCAGGCCTGTGCACAGTACGCGAGGTGTGGACAGACACAAGTCCTTATTTTGGAAATTTAACATTATTAAATTTATTCCAAAAACTATTTGAAAAAGGGCACTATAGTGAATCAGTGCTATGCAGGGTATTACTGTATATAATTTTAAGAATACTATTTTTTCATGCATGAGATTTTTGACAATGGGATGTCTCTTGTTACTTTCCATATGGCTGGCTGAATATAATATCATTGAGTATTAACAATTTTATTCAGCAGATGCAACCTTTGTATACACTGGTATGAGCTTTGTATACACAGGCCTGTGCACAGTACTCTAGGTGTGGATGGACATAGGTCTTATATAGTATAAGGAACGAGTCTTTGTCTATATATGAAAAGGTATGCTTAATCAGTCCTAGTACCCTAATATTCTGTAGTTCTTTATCCTGAGCTTCACTCAATGGAAGATAACACTCATTTACTTTTTATCTGCTTTGTATTAATTGAACCACGTTAGCTACGATCACAGGCCCGACCAAACAACAAAAATATGGTGGCTAGGTATTCTTCCTTTTTCATTTGTCTATCTGTCTGTATGTCTGTTTCAGTGTTCCTAGTCACATTTTTTGGCAAAGAGCCTTGAAAATTTACATGTGTACATCAGCTTCTAAAAATGTTTTTTTCATTTTTTTTAAATTCGTCTTTTTTCACGTTTTCTTTTCTTTTTTTCTTTTTTTAAATAAAAATTACATCCATTTTTGTCCAACTTGTTCCCGTTCCCATATGAAACTGACATCTCCAGTCGGCTGCATGTCAGTGCTTTTGATTTTGCTAAGCCAGGTAGTGCTCTATGTAACCTTGGGTCACTGTCCAAAGAGTCGGGGTGGGGTAGACGGGTTAGTAAAGTCTAGGGTGACAGATAAGCATACAGAGTGGGGATATTGTGACAAAAATATAACAACTATGCTACAGTGATTAATTTTTAGGCAGAGATGGCAATATTTTACTTTGCTTTGTAAATGTGATCAGTTTTACATTTATTTAAGGCTTAGGGAATACAACAAAATTTAGTTTTTTTTTTAATTGTGATAATGCTTTATAAATACAATCTCTTCTCCGATATTCTGAAAACCAAAAAGCTCAGAAAACTGAATTTTTTCCATGTTAAAAATGTTCAGTTTTTGGAGCTTAAAAATAAAAAAGTACTTTTTAGTACCTAAAAATAAAAATTATATCATTTCATTTATCACTATACAAATAAACTGTAATATTATATAGTCTTAATTTACCCCAATCAATGTGAATATTTACAAAGTTCACTGCAGAGACATTGCCATTCCATAACAATCAACTTAATTGTCTGCATTATACATGGTAGCTATACTACGATTCTGAAATCAAAGAAATTGTGGCTCTTTGATCAACAATTAAAATCTACAAAACGTAATTATTTCGGATATATTCATATGGAAAACTGACTGATTATTTAAAATGGTAAAACAGCAATAGTAAATAATAATTATAGAATACCAGTAAATAGCAATATACAAATGCTAGGCTGTATGTATATAGCATAGTATGGATAATGTTGATATGGATAACTGCAAAAGATAAATGTCCACAAAGTTTAATAAATGAATTTATAAAATTGAAAAGAATAATTGTAAGGTTTGTTTTAATGACAGATATTAACAGATTAAAAATGCAAACAGAAGATGTACTCATAGATCCTTTATTCAAATAATGACAGCGGTCAACGATTCACACACGTGTCTCCTCAAGCTCTCTGATCTACTAAAAACACAATGCCAATATGGCTGCTCTTTCACCAGAACGTAAAACAGCACTCCCTACCTGAAGTTGATAAGAACTCTCCTGCCTAAGGGGAATAACTCAAAATACATAACAGCACTTCCCCTCTTTTCTTTTTTACTGGGGTGTGCATATCATTTTTTAATAATAAAAATGTTTTGTTTTGTTTTTGTCCCACTAAATATATTTTTTTTAAATAAACATCATATTTTTCAACAGATTGTCTTTAATGCTTTCTTCAGAGAAAGTAATTTCTTCTTGATCTAGAAATTGATCACAAACACATTGTCTGTCCATCTGTTGACAGCATCTTTAAAGATGACATTCAAGTTCATCTATTTAGGTAGAAGTTGAACTTACATCTTATAGTATCGAGAATTACTACCATGTGATAAGTAACTTTGGTTACCTTGAGTGTAGTTAAAGAGCGATACTTGTTAGCTCCGTTTTATTAATTCAGTTTTGGTCCGCCTCTGGACTTGCGACTTCTCTGAGTAAAATCTATAAATTTGTGTACCGCATCCTTAATCTCTAGGCTGTTTCCTTGGTCTCTCTACAGGCTTCTGTAATCTGGCTACTTCAGATCCAACATGGCGTCCCCAGAATACCGCCTGGCTACTTTAATATTATTGACCTCCATGGTCACTGTTGGGGTAAGAGATCATATAGGAAATGAGCGATTAATTCCTAGTGGGTGTCCACTTGCAATTGCATAGGAGTTACTCCAAAAATGTTTGTGCTGCTCCAATCTCCCCGGTCTCAGCTCCCTGACTCAATGAGGGTTGGGAGGGTTCAGGACCCTTCTTCCACTCATATTCTTTTTTCTGTTTTTAAAAAGTTTTTTTTTATATATTACATAATAGGATAGGAGTCCTCATTAGAATTTAATGCAGTTTCCAGATCTTTTGATGCGCTGTTGGGACCCTTGACAGTGGGGTAACTCCTGATGTATCCCTGAACTTTCGTGGTGCATGACAGGCTTTTGCAATCTGGCCGGATCTCCAATACCAGTAGCTAGTCCTGGTGTCCGTGGAAGGGCAATCTCGCCGGATGTGCTCAAAACTTCAGCAGCTAAAATAAGCTTTCCTGATTTTCTTGTCACAGTGACAAGCAATATGACCAAGCTGGTTGCATAAGTAGCAGTGTTTCACAGCATAACAGTAACGTGCTGTGTGGCCAATTTCTTTGCAGTTGAAGCAGCAGACTTGTCTAGAGTAGCAATCACTAGCCAAATGACGTACATGGTGGTATTTGTAACAGCGACTAGTGTGCTTTGCTCGTCTATAAATTTTCGGATTTGCAACTTCCCGATTTTTGGAATCGGGGATCATATGATCCACGTCGACATATCGATGGCAATTTAGAATCATCAGGTCTTTAAAAGTTCATATTTTTGTATCTCTGCGCATTCTCCGGTGGACGTCCTTTAACTCCTTGTTTAGGAAATTCTGACACTGTCAGAGAGAATTATCTTTTCTCCATTTTTGGAGATTTGTATTAAACCAGATCTCACCTGGTGTTTTAAATGTTTCCATTTTCTGACAAGTTTTGTGTTTTTGTTGTCAGCTCTGTATTCTTGTTTAAGTGTGTCGTTTTTTTCTTTTCCTTGTTGCACTAGTGGGACCTGTACCAGTTCCTCAGAAGCATCCACTATTGTAATAACATCCCTGGGGGTGGCTTTTTTTTTGTTTTTGAAGAAACTTCTTGCTTATTTTCTGTTTTGTTATCTTCACTAATAACAAGCCTTTCACCAGTATGTTGAGAAAACATTTTGTTACATTCCATGGCACAAGGAGATTTGTTTATGGTTAACGACAGATTCAAACGTTTTGTCTTCTGTTGTAAATTCATCAATTCTGGACTCTGCAAGTTGTTCAGTTATTAATTTAAAAATCTGAGTATTCCATTTTTTTAGAGTTTGATGTTCCCCTATTAAGCGTTTTAACTTGTTAAAACTTCAGAATATCTGCTCTTCCACTGTTGTACATCGTGCTGATACATCTGCTCGTGTGTATCTTGCTCCGATTTTAATAAGGTGATCAGTTCTTCATATTTGGAATCTTTATTTTCCAAATCAGTTCTAAGTCTCAACACCTCTTCAGTAAGTTCTAGGAAAGAACTTTCCTTGACTGTAAATTCCGACTTGTTGTTTACATCAATTATAGATTTCTTCCATTTTCTGCTTCGTTTTTGCATCAAAGTATTTTTTTGTTCGGAAGTTATTTCTTGTTATTTTGTTCGTTAGTCGTAGCATCACTGCTCACTTCAAACAGTTTGTCTAACATTTGATATAAAAGAAAAACGCCATGTTTTGCTTGTCTTGCAGCGCTGGTCAAAGAGAAAAATACAGTCAGTGCGACTTTTGTATTTTCTATCTTACACGTGCTAACCCATTCAGCTATTTCCTCTCGCCAATTGCAATAATTCTCTGGGGGAAAGGTTAGTAAATCCAATTCAACGTGGCCAACTTCTGCCATATTGTTTTTTTCAGTTTCGTCACCAGAATATCACTGTTCATCTTTCCCGTATTTTCTGTTTTAAAATCATCTGTCATTTTGTTTTTCAACTATGGACTGCTACCAATGTAAGGTTGGTTTAATGACAGATATTAACAGATTAAAAATGCAAACAGAAGATGTACTCACAGATCCTTTATTCTAATAATGACTGTGGTCAACGCTTGGTCAACATGTGTCTCCTCGAGCTCTCTGATCTACTAAAAACACAATGCCAATATGGCTGCTCTTTCACCAGAACGTAAAACAGCTCTCCCTACCAGAACTCTCATGCCTAAGGGGAATAACTCAAAATACTTAACGATAATGAAATGCGTATATAATATTTATGGTTCATAAATATCATTATTAGGGAATACAAAAATGGTAGACAAGTCTTACAGATTTATATCTGTTATATTTTTTGTGTGAAATGTATAGATTTTTCTTGGTTATAAGATATATGACTATAATTCTGAATTAAAAGGAAGGATTTTTTGAGATGCTTCAGAAGGAAGGGATGGTAGAATGACTATAGATAAGACCGTGGCCTAATCCATGGGACTTCTATGGCTTAGGCCAGGATCTTATCTGCACGTTTTCTGTTGAAGATTATTAGATTACTTGAAAAGAATTAACCATATCAAGAAATCTTTTGGGTACTAATCAATTCTTAAATTAGATTTAACTTTAAATTTGAGATTTACTAATCAGGTTTATTGTTTCCATATATATGAATGCTTATCAAGTAGTCATACATTTGGTATAAGATACAGTTCTTTATTAGTAGCCTAAGGCATCTTAAACTGGATTTATTTTTTAAAATTAATAACGTTTTGGAAGATGGTGAATGGAAGATGATAATTCTTTGAAATACTAGTTACTATTTCAAATAGTTCTTTGGACGATTGAACTCCTTGTTGAAACACAACGTTTCGCTTTCCATTCTTCGGCCTTTTTCAGGTGTGATATCTGAATGTGATGGTAAACAGAAATATTTTTTAATTTTAAAGGAGGTAACCCGTATAACATATAGGATTCAGATGTTTCTTTGTCCTTGTCTTGTCAGGTTTGGGAAAGAATTCAATTGTCCAAAGAACTATTTAAATGTTAATCACCCTTCTCAAAACTATAGAAAATAGTTATTATTCATTCTCCTTTTTTTTTCTTTCCATTCCATACATTTTCTGTATTATAAAAATTTGTGAATATGAATTTCAATATAGTTATTTGAACTGAGAGTTATTTCCCTTGTTTTTATATTTCAGTACTTCTTTGTTATCTGCACACCACTCATTGTGCCTTGTTCCTCAATTTCGCTAATCCCCACATCCTTTCCACTTTTTGTGTGTTAACTCCTCAGGCTGCTATTCATTACTATTGAACTGCAGAAACACTTCTTAATGTTATTAAGGAGTATGTTGCTGAAGGATCCGCTATCTATTCAGATTGCTGGTGGGGTTACTTCACCGAGGAGTCAAATGCAGCAGGTATTCACTACTTCATTGATATAATTTTGTTGATCTCAAAGCAGGAGTTAACACACAAAAAGCGGTACAGATGTGGGGATCAGCAAAATGGAGGAGTATGGCTCAATTAGTGGTACACAAATAAAGGAGATGTACTTGTACTTATACTATTTCTGTTAATGATGCCCATGGAGGTAGAAATGGGTGCAAGCAAAACCACTTATTTTTCATTCCTGTAGACTCCCTATTAGAGCTCTATTGTAGTTTCAGTAGGTTTTACGGGGTGGAGGTGCTAGCCCAAGATCGACTGCCTCACAGGGCTAATGAGTTCAAACTTGCTGTTTACCCATAGCAGGGGATGGGAGTGGATTCATGCCTTTACCAAGGACATTAGTGCGAATTAAATGCAAGCAGTTTTGCCCAAAACTAACTTGGTTCGCTGATTCTGGAGAAAAACCATTAGTGGCTGGAATTGAATTTTTCTTTTTTTTTTAAATTTCAATTTCAGCCACTAATGACTTTCAAATGTTGACCTTTAAACACCCCCGCCCCCCATGACTTCTGGAGACTCAAGCTAAGAAAGTGTTTTTTATCAGCCTCCACACAAGGTCAGATTAGGGTGGGGTCCTGCATGTTCGAGAACGTGCAGACAGGGGAGGGATCACAAATCCCCATGACTAGAGACCTGTCACTTAGACAAATGCCATGAGGAACAGGATTGTGATACTTCCCTGGAAAGCTAGTTTAATGTAAGGTGAGCGCGAACGAAGATCCCACACTTAGACTAGCACACCCGATTCACCCACATCGGGGTGACCACAGAGGTCAACAACCCAACTGAAGTGTAAGCTGATTAACTGTAGCTTATCACTCTGTTGTTTGCCTGAGAGTGCAGTTTTAACTCTTAAATTTATAAACTGCTGGTAATTGAAAGTGGAACTCTTCAATGAATAACATAAAAATTAGTGAAACTCTGCAAATTGAATTTGAAAAATTACCAAATATTCAAAGGGAGATAATTTTAATCAGTTATTTCTCTTGTATGAATTTAAGAGATAATATGCAAAACAAATTTATCCACTCATGGTTCAAATCACTCTTACAAGTAATGCCCAGTGGTAGAGCATAGAATAACAAATCCTTGTTTCATTCCTGGTGGTAAGTCATTTAAACTATACCTTTTCCTGAGCAAATTAAAAAATGAACTGAATTGATGAACATGAGTAATCACATACAGTTACTGCTACAGTCACTGCAAATACTAATTTTTTAAGTGAAACCTGTCCCTTAATATATTTTGTTTAAATGATAATTCATTTTTAGTTTTAACTTGGGTATCAGATTTATTACTTTTTTAGATTTACTGAATCAAACTTTTGATGTCGGCCAGGAAAATTCAGGCTGTGGCTCCCTCTATAATAAATCTGATAAATAAATTGGATTCCTAAGTCAAAACTTTAAACCATATGACTCTTGCTACCTCATTTTTGTGCTTCTAAATTCTATTACACAAATCGATGACAACTCTCTCTGGTTCATATCAGGGTTGCCAGATTTGGCCAGAAGGGGAGATAATCCAAGCTTTATCACCCAGACTTACCCAACACAAGCATTGGAATAGCGTCAATTTTGGAAATTAAGCGAGTCTGGAGACAGAGGTTCAATACCAGCCTCTTGCGGCAGGACTCACTCGAATTCCAAATTTGATGCTATTCCAATGCCTGTGTTGTAAGTCTCTGAGATAAAGCTTGGATTATCTGCCCTTCTGGCAACCCTGGTTCATATTTTACAGGGTTCAAAAAATGCATTGCATGATACATTTCTAGACCAAAAAAAAAGAACTGTGTGTAGTGATTAAATTTCTTTGAGAAATTTGATCTTATATAAAGAACAAAAACATTTGTATTTGTTAAAATGAAAGCAATTTTCAAATGTTTCAATTAATTGGATAAAGTTAAAAGATATTTGAGTTTCTTACAAGCTCTCATAGGCTTTTCTGATACCTTAGGACACATCTTGATAACAGATACACAAAGTAAATCAAGATAAAGCACAGATGCTCACAGACACAGTTCAAAGCTATGGTGGCTTGAGGTTTTTTGTAAAAATGAAGTGACGTAAAGCAAACTTTTATAAAGCAGGGGAGGTACCTGTGTGTGTATATACACAGTTATCCCGTGCCATTTGCAGGGGTTAAGCACACAAGGGGGCTGCGAATGTGCTAAATCCGAAAAATAATTTTTGCTGACCCCCACCCCCCTTTCGGTCCCCAAAGCCCATAAATCTTTTGATAAACAAACACTTTACTATTCCCAAATTGTAAATGTACAAATAAATAAATAAATGAATACAGTAAAGCATACATTAAAAATTTTAAAACTCAACTTCATTTTTTCTGGTGACATCCATCAATTATGGCAAAATCGATATTTCTTTTTAGTAAAAAACGTAAACACAGTCTTAATCTGCTCAGAAATGTGAGTACACTGTTGTCTTTGTTAATTTGCTGTGTTCTGTTTAGCTGTGTTGGTTAAAACGTGCTTGGATTTTGACTATTTAGCTGTGTAAGAAAAGAAGAGAGAAACAAAAGACACGTCTGATCGTTATGAAGGATCACTGGAAAGAGTTGTTACCCTAGAACAATCGGAAACAAGGCTCACTCTCATGATTTCCATTTGGCTGGTATCGTGCGAGTAGCTTCGTTTATTTACATAAAGATACATATGAAAAAATACATAAACATTACATACACAAAAGTATTTTTTCTTTTTTTATGACTAACTTTATGCTATTTGTTTGCAGTTATAACCCAAATTAAACTTTCAAAGAAGATATTTAATTATTGCAGTGCGAGGTAGATGTTAGTAAAAAAAAATATACAGTTAATTTACGAAAATCATAAATTTCATAAAACTACAGTGCAGTGATTGTTAATTTATTTTATTCATTTTTATGCTATTTACTTTCATCTTGCTTTTTAAAAGAATTTCATCTGGTCTGAGAAAAGTTGCGATAAAAAGCAACAAAAATATTAAGATGAAAACTTTTTCATTTTTCTGCTATTATTTATATAGTAGCATAAAAATGAAAAAAATTGTTAATAAAGATTTACAATACTTATCTGACTTAGTTTGGAACACAAAGTTTACAATATATAAACAATGATCGTAGTAGTAAGCTGATAGCAGTAGTAGTAGAAATAGTATTAATGGTTTGACTGCTATGGGAAATATAGATAGTGTAATAGCTTTACTGACTGACTGTGTGTTTAGCTGCTGATGATATAGAAAGATAGAAAGGCTATGGTTCACTATGTACGTGATGAAGGATTCTTTGTCTCTCCTTACCCTGTCTAGTTGTTAGCATGGGATGCACATTATAATGTTACAAACAATGCAATGGATGCATAATAAAGATTCATAACACAAAAGTAACCAAACAAGAAATGTATTTATTACAAAAGGCATGTTATCAATACAGTTAGTTTTCATCTATAGAGAAGAAGAATTGCTTTTAAAGAGTCAGGTGTTACTACTTCCTTAATAGAATGAAAGTTACTTCTTTGGTTGAAGATGTAATTATGTATGTAAGAAAGAGAGTGTATATAATTCATACAAGACATGCATGTGCATGTATGTGTATGTGTATGCAGAAAGGATTTATGTCATATGTATGTATATTATGTGAATGCGTACGTACATAATTTGAAATGGCAGAAGGATGCGCGTCTCCTTGGTAAAATGTTGGAACAATCTTCATTCTGTTAGGCAACGGAATTAGGACTGGACATTGATCAAAATTAGTTTGCCTTCTAATAGGAGAAGGTGCATGGAAGGTGTGAGATGGTCGAAATGTCACCTTTCTGAAGTTAATTAGGATAGACAAAGTACTAGTCTTTTCATAGACATTTAGTCTGCAATGCATATCGAGTTACAATTCAAGTGGATATTTTCATGGTTAATTATCTGCAAAGCTCTTGTGGGCAGATAAATAGGCTTTAGGAATATCTAAACCCGGGTGGAAATATGATTTCACTCAATGACCGGCGTGTTTTTGTTTGAGTTCCAAATACATATGTATGATATGTATCCATTACAGTCTAAAATACCATTCGACTAACCGGTTTGCGAGTGTAAACAAGTTTTAGTTTTCAACCACGATTATATTGTCTACATAAATAATTTTTAGTTGATAATTTTCTACAATCTTTCTTCTTATTAATAACACAAAGAGTATTACGATGCATCTATGCTTTCCTAAACTTTTTATGTTTTGTTTATACTCGACACTGAATTTTTCTATAATCATTAAATTATAATAAGACCTTGAACAGTGCAAATAAATGCATTAACCGCACTATTCAAGGTATTGCTGTTTGTGTGTGTATATATATATATATATATTTATGCTTATAATATTATCTAATAATTCATTATACAATATGAAATTACTAATGTTTGTTAGTTGTAATTTGAGTTTGATAATTTGGTATCTTCAAGTGACATGGCACTGAGCTCTATTGAAAATCTTAACTTGAAGTTACAAAGTGGTAAATCCATCAAAACACATAATAACTGTAATGTTATCTGATATTAGTGCCTTTGTTGCTTGTTGTTAGTTTCTGTTTAGCTGTGTTTAGTTTGAACGCCTTTGGTTCATAACCGTATTAGCTGTGTTTAGAAAAGGAAGAGAGATGAACAGGGCTATTGGCTGGTGAAGAGAAAGCCTTCCACATTCTCACTTCCGGCCTGCATTTTTGGGACCCGGAAACGGAATGGTGGCTGCTGGGAGCTTGCTTCGGCGTGTTTATTTATTATTAAGAGTAAACATTAATACATACATATATAAACATTACAATAACTAGCAGTGTTTTTTTAATTTACTTGTTTGTGCATCTATTTATTTTCTGTCATGCTGAAGGAAACCGATATATAGAATTAAATGGATCTGCTGCAATTTAAACTCTGACATGGACATTAGCAGCCTGATGATTTACCAATAGGCCAAGGGTACACTGATGACACAGTGTTGAAATTTTAAGCATTATGTATGTCAGTCAGATTGTATACATTGGGGGGAGGGGGCAATACATCAAAGCAGCTAGACAGGCAGAATTTAAAAAACAAAAATAAATTAAAACTCGTCATTTTTTTACAACATGGGTATGCTAGTAGTAGAATAATCAGTGATATATTTACATTATAAACCCTTTTAAGATATCACAGTTTAACTTTTGTCACTTGATAATGTTCCCTTAAAGTCAAGGTCATTTGAGGAAAGTGAAAATACCAGTAATATTGATATACAACATCTAAATTACTACTAGTCTATTGGTTCCTCTACCTTAATATACCAATACAGGAATGAATTTTTGTGATTACACATAATTTTTATTATTTATGATACTTTTATTTACTTACTATTTTATACTAAGTATAATTTATGCACTTCATTCAGAGGTCATATACAGGAGTTCAGATAAGTCTAGTATAGCTTACCTTCCTCTGGGGTTAGGATAGGCCTTTAAAAAAGGTAACCATTGGCCTGTAAGACACAGGGTGAATTTTTGAGACTTATATTAGGAAAAGAAATGGTGTCTTCCATGTCGGGAAATACAGTGAATAAAATCCAGGAATCTTCTTAAAGGAAGAAAAAGATGTTTGACCAGGAATAAAAGTTCACTTTTTATACTTTGCTTACTGAAAAATGTATTTTAATCTTGAAAAGTCTCTTGGATACAATAATTAAACTTTTACCATCCTTTGTGGATTTTTGTGGTTCCTTGAATTATTTTTATTTTTAAATTTTGGCCCCGTTTTCCACAGATGGGAATTCTCACCCTTTTAAGTTATTACCAGTATCTACCACCCGATAGATCGCCCATGGGCGGTTATTTTAGTTGAGCATTTATTTGGGGGTCAAGTTTTTGTAGATGAAAATTTGAAAGCATCTATGTTTTAGTGCAATTTACTATAAACAAACTGGATAACTTAAATACTCATATAGTAATTAAGTCATCAAGTCCGAAATATCTGTCAATTTGTTGTATAAACAAAAAGTTGTTTTGAATACAGTCTATATAATATATAGACTGTATTTAGTATATATATGTTCGGCTCTCGTAGCAACTTAAAAAGAAAACACTGTCCAAAGAAGTACCAAATACGATTAAAACGAGTTGCTGATTTATAGTGAAGTGAATAAAAACATGCATGTCATAACCTTTATTGTTTTATTATGCTCAATATAGCAGTTGTGATGGCCCTGGGTTATTATTTAGTCCATTTCTTTCCACCCAGATTTGGCTGTTTTTCTGTTTTACCACCATGGGTGATCTTACAGTAGATCCCAGTAATAGCTGTCAGATCCTGGTTTACTACAGTTTGTGATAAAGAAGAAGTCACATTTTTTTAGGATTCAAGATGATAATAGCTAAAGATAAAAATAGCATTATAAAAAAGATTTTACACAAATTTAGGCTTAATTTTGAAGTTTTTAAATTTGTTTCATTATTCATCAACTGGTCAGTAATGCTATCAGAACTATGTTGGACTAAGGCAGATTCACATTACTTAAACAAGGGATATATGTAATATTTGTTAGTACAGGTTTCCCCACATTATAACACAGTTCGGTAGAGGGAATGGTCAAGCAGAGACAAATATTGCTACACCTTCTCCTACTAAACTATGTAACCCACACTCATCATAAAAGATGAGGAACTGGGAAACAATTGGTAGAAACCTACATCGGTCTAACTACTGCATGGTATCTATTGACCGATATAAGGTTATAGCACGGTTCGCAATATAATGTGGGTGGATTGTGGACACCAAAATATTAATCTAGCTCCATAATGGCTAAATTAGCCAACCTGTTTATCAAGGCTCGGTTATAACGTGATTGACTTTGTTGGACTACAACACCCACATTATGACGGGGGACGCCTGTATAAATCTGTGGTAACCAAAGTCTGACACTAAAACCTTTTTCAGATGTGGGGAAAAGATTAATCAACCTTAAATGATAATCAGTTTTATTATAATGATGAAGAGCTCAACTTCATTATTTGTTTCTGGATATGTCTTAATGATGCCATGAAAATAAATGGCCAAAATAATTTTTACTCCAAAAAGAAATTTTTAAACTAAGAGAAGGATAAGACTATTCCTTACTGAAAAAGGACATCTACTTATTCAGAAAATGATATGTGTAATATACATACCAACTGCCTGGCTGGTGATGCCTATTAACACAAACCTGCCTAGGCAAAGTAAAATTCTGGTTTCAAACTAGGCCAATGGCCAAGTTTGAAACCAGAATTTTACTTCATTCAATTTCACTTCGTTTTAATGGTCAGTCTAGTATTTGTAAAATAAGTTAGACGGAAAGTTTACTCGGCCCAAAATAATTTGTCTCGACCAAAATACTAGCACAAAGAAGATTGACTCATGCCTAAAAGAAAAGAATCATATAAAGTGTAATGAACTTTGATCTCATTGTTTTACCTTTCCTATTCTTTCAGGTGAACAAACTTTGCAAAGAAAAAAGGTTACGTAGGAAGATACATTATCATTGTCGTCTTTGAAATTCGTACAATGAGAAATTTATTGGGGTGTTTATTTCTTCTCAGTAACGATTCAGTTGAATATTAAAAAAAGAAACATATATAAAAAATGTGATAAAAGATCTTATTTTTTCAAATCGACCATCGGTTGAGAAAGCTGAGAAACTTACATCGCCGAGAGAGAGAGTTGACTCGACTGAGTTGAGTGATTGAGTTAAATCTGCCTATAAGGTATAAATGTATATAATTGTATTTGGTACTTCATTGGACAGTGTTTTCTTTTTAAGTTGCTACGAGAGCCGAACATATATATATACTAAATACAGTCTATTGTAAGTAAAAAATAATTAAGTAATGAACTTTATTGTCATTGATGGATTTAACCTGAGTAATCAGATTAATATATGACCACCTTTTTTATATACAGTAATACCTTAGCGTTCTAGATACATTCTTTAAAAAATGCAGCGCTTAACAAAACAGCACTATACAGGGTTATTATAACATAGCATAAATAGAGATTGTGCTAACAATCATTTTAAAATATATGATTGCATTGTTGAGCCTCAAGAAGATGGAATAGATTAGTGCTGTGTATCTCATCTGGTAGCTACTTGAAATATATCTAGTTGTCGATATATATCGCTACTTGATAAATTATTGTGTATGTATGTGTATTTTCATACACATGGCACGTTAACTAAAATGTACAGTATACAATTATTTCGGAGACTGTCTATAATGAACATTTTTTTAGAAAAAAAGTATACAATTTGTATATACAAGCACACATCATAACAATCATATATACACAATATCTATGGCCTTAAACCTTTGCGGTGGTAATAAACAACTTAATTCTTCTTAAAATCATTTACATCTGTTGATAGCACTACATATTCCGTTAATCTATTCCAAAGTCCTACCATTCTATTGCTAAAAAAGAATTTTCTGATATTCAATCTACTTCTATTTGCTTCTACCATATGTGTGTGGCCTCTCAGCCTCTTGTACCCCTTTCTAGTAAAAAATACATCAGAGTTTACTACTTCTAAACCATGCATAGTCTTAAACATTTCTATTAAGTCTTCCCAATCCTTTCTATTTTAACCATAACATTTTTACCCTATACTCATAACACATACTTTTTAATTCCAGTACTAACTTAGTTGCTCGTCTTATCTCTCTCCAAGTACGGTGACCAGGCCTGTGCACAGTACTCAAGGTGTGGATGGACTATAGTATAAGGAACGAGTCCTTAGCTGAATTTTCTTTTGTGGTTAGTGTTTTCCAAAAGGTATTGAGTGATTCTCAGCCTTTTATTTTTGTTTTGTTTATTCCTGTAGACTCCTTGTGGAGCATAGGGCCACAATTACTCTGCTGTGGTGTCAGTAGTAATAGGTTTAAGGCGTGGAGTTGCCAGTCCCATTCTCATCCTAAACTCAGGCTTTGGACCTACTATGGTGACTGACAGGCTGTAGATCTTTTCTGCCAGAGTAACCTTCTCTTAGATGGACTGTCTTACCGAACTAGCTCCTGGGCTCCAACTGCCTTGATATCTACCCATACATGGAGAGAGTAGCGGAATCATGCCTTTCCCAAGCAAAGTGAATGCAAACTGTCCCAACCGGAGTTTGAACTCTGTTCACCGATTTCATTCTAAATGCCATTAACTGTTAGGCCACCCATACCTCCTATGATAGGGACACTTGTGAATAAAAATCTAAATCTATTTAGACATTTAAATTGGATGTCTTTAACTTTTAAATTCATAAACCACTTGTATTTGATAGTGGAACTCTTCAATGAATACCATAAAAATAGTGGAACTCTTCTGAGAATTGAATAAAAATGTTTTTAAAAATCACCAAATGGTCAAAGGGAGATAATTCTAATCGGCAGTTATTTCCTTTGCAACTGATATTCTATTTTCTATGTATGAATTTAAGAATTAAATTAGTCACTCAGTTCACTTGCAATGAAAAGTACGGCTACTACATCTGAATATCATAATGTAATTGAATTACCTGGTAATCATATTTTCTCTTTATTTATTCTTTTGTTTCATTCAATGGTTTCACTCATAGCTGCCCTATCAAATGCTAAGCCAGAGGTTCCCAACCTGTGGGACATGTACCCTCAGGGGTATATTTGCACTAATCAAGGGATACATAGGGATACATAACCATGGTGTACACTGATGTACACTATGGTTATACTGATATTCGAGTCAACATTTTCAGTGTTTTTTGGGTTTTTTTGGATTAAATCAAATCACAAATCAAATCTCAAAACACCTGAACATGATCTTCGTTATGCAGTTACTAAAGTATTCTTTTGTATTAATGAACTTGTTGCTATCTAAGACTGACATATTCAAAGAATTAATTAATGAGTATCTTATGAAGTTGGAAGAGGAACTTAAAGGATATTTCCCAAACCTTTCACTAACAATTAAATAGGACTTTTATCAATTTTTTATCCTTAATTTTTAGGGGTACATGAGAAACTGTCAGAATGCCCAATGGGTACAGAATAACAAAAAGGTTGGGAACACCTGTATTAAGAAAACAAAGCAATGATTACATTTCTTATATATATTGTATCTTGTGTTAAATATTTGGTGCTAAGTTTAAATCAATTTACACCCAAGCAAACATTGTCTTCTTAATTATGTTGTTCCGAATTTGCTGTAAATGTTATGTGTGAAAATCTTTTTTTTCCCCTTTACATTTGTATGATAATATACCGTAATAGATTTTGTTCACTGCATGGGCAAGGGGAGGTAACTGGTTGTTTATTCACTGTATGCGCTGTATTTAATCAAGATGAACTGGAAGTCACAGTATCATGACAATATATGCAGAAAGAGAGAAAGGTTTTATATTCATTTACAGAAAAGAGATTGTTGAGAACTTTTGATCTTTCTTTGAGGACAAATATATATGTACGTTTTAGATATGTATACATGCTGCAGATTTTTAAAAATACATTTTTGAATGAAATATATTGACATTGACAACGAAATTTAGAAATATTTGGGTAAATGGTGATACACATTTTAAATGACTATGAAATTTGGAGTAATCTCTCAGAAGAGGTCAGGTTGTTCCCATTGGCTTTCAAAATACATTATGGGATGGTTCAAAAGAAATGCTTTGCTTTTAATTCAATTTATTTCCAAATATTTTGATAGATTTCTCATTGAATTTTAATGGCTTTCTTTATCAAAGAAACTCAAATAGTATTATCTAATGCATGGGCGTTCACTGGAGGGAGGGGTAAACTGGGCATTTACCCCTCCTGGATCTGGCTTTCTCACAGAGGGAAGTGTGGTTTGAAAGTTGGAACCTTATAGAGGCTGGTGGTCATTATGAACATATCTTATGAAAAGTCATAGTTTAAACATTCCCTAGTTCCATACCCCCCCCCCCGATGCCCATGATCTAATGTTCCATATGTCCTTTTATGTAGTAGAATGCTAATATCTATAAAAATGTTTCTTTTGGATTACCCTGCATATATATTTCTTTTAATTTATTTTTTAAATCATTGATTCTGGTTTGAAAAAAAATTCTGCAATATTATATTGAGAACTTTGTCTTATAAGATCTTTTATTTCATTGCATGTGTTCTTTTTCACTCTTTTCTGTGAAAACAAAAAACAATATTTTGTACTTTTTTGTGGCCATTTCTCCTCAAATGTGTAAAAGTATAATGATCCTTATTGTATATTAGATGAAGCATTGTCAACCATTATTATTAATTTTTGACTGGTATTTTCTTTCATCTTAATTTCTTAGTTGCTCTAGTAGCTCAGTCAGTAAGAGCAGCTGATATGGTTAACCAGGTCCCCCCGAGGCAAAAGGGTCACAAGTTTGTGTCTCACCAAGAGCCTATCCTTTATTTCACTGTTTACTTACCCAGACTATAGGTCTACGGCAGTAAGTTGCAATAAAAAGCAACTAAAAAATTAAGTTCAAAGAAAATACTAGTCAAAAATTAACTCTTAGTTTCTTGTGAGAAAATGTAGATCCCAATAACAAGGGGAATAACTACTGATTAAAGTTACCTCCCTTTCACCTTTAGGTACATTTTAAAATTTATTTTGTATTCCATCTGACATAATACATTTAACAAACTTTGTTTCCTCCACCAAAGAGCTCCGCTGTCAATTAGTATCAAGTGGTTTATGACATTAAGAGTTAATAAGCACTGGCTTATAATTACGCGAGCCATTAAGGCAGAAACACCTTGCCAAGAAAAAAAACGAAAATGGGTCTTTCCCAATCTTTTATTTATTTTTTTTGCATATTGCATTCGTCTGGCCAATGAAGCAACTTCATTGGCTGTTGAGCGACCCACTGTCACTATAAAAAAGAGCCACAAAAACAAAAATCAAACCGCATTTTTGTCATGAGATTTGCAGTAGCATATAGCGCCCGAGATGAGGGCCTGAATCTGATCAATTCAGGCCGGGTTAGCTGGTTGAGGGGGTATGATGTTGAGAAACCCGAAATCCTCGATGATACCAGCAAGACATCACTGAAGACCCATCTCGGGGCACCTGAGAGGTGTATTTTTATAATAATAACGATTCTTGCTTGTTGAATTTCGTCGAAAACAAATGATGGTTAGTCAAATGAAAGACTAAAGGCTAAGATTAGTAAGTTGCAATAAAAAGCAACTCAAAAATTAAGATCAAAGAATATACTCATAATACTTATTGACATCTACATTTTCTTACATGAAAATAACAAAAAATAGTCAAATGAAAGATTAAAGGCTAAAACTATTGTTCATTTTAAATTCTATCAAAGGTTCAAGAAGCTTTTTTGGATTGGTTCGCTCATCCTTAGACATTTTTATAAATCATTACATTTTGATAAATAATTTCATATACGTTTGATACACACAGACACACTACTGGCTTTTTCTTTTGACTTCTCTAGTTAAACTTTGCACATCAAGATTGAATTCTTTTCTTGCAACATAACAGTGATTTCCTAATACAGTACCAGACCATTTATCCAGCAAGCTTGGGACTGGTGGTGGGTATCCCGTGAATTCATAGCAAACAAATTCATAGCAGGGGATTTCATAGCAAAATTAATAGCCATGTCTATTTACTAGCCACTTTTCATAGCAGAAACAATTCATATTAGCAGGAAATCAGCTTCATCTGATGTCACTAAACTATGAAAGTTAAGACATTAAGTAAAAGTAAATAATTTAATTTTTACAATATTATTCAAAGCTATGAATTTGTTTGCTATGGAACTTCCGTAACCCTGGTTGGTGGCCCTGATTTCTGGACCAAGGCTTAATATATATTTAAAGTATGAAATAAACAATGACATGTCTGGTTAGTCACTCAATAGAAACCATCACATGACCAAGGTTTTTTGGCAGTATGCCGTGTTGGGGGTGACAAATTAACAAATGGGATTACTAAAAGAAGTCTAAATTTTCAAAAAACAAGCGTGATTGTTGCAGGACACAAACTAAGGGATCAATTTAGCATCAACTTACATTGCAAATTGAACCCTCCACTAAAATCTATTAGGGTGGGAATTTTGAAAAAAAAAAAGGCGTTTTTTCTAGACATCATCATCATCAGCCATTATAAGACCACTGCTGGACAAAGGCCTTTCCCATCTCCCTCCATGATGACCTATCTTGTGCTAACCTCGGCCAAGTCTTACCGGAAAACCTTTCTATCTCATCCCTCCATCTTGTGTCTGGTCTTTTCCTGCTTCGTTTACTTTCCCATGGGCACCAATCGGTTAGTCTTTTGCCCCATCTATTGTCATCTCCATTTTTGCTGCTTAATTATTTTTATAATATCCTTCACTCTAGTCCTTTCTCTGATCCATATTGATCTTTTTCTATCTCTTAAAGTTAAATGTTTAAATTTTGAGCCTCTAGCTTCATTGGTGTGGTCTATATGCATCATACATAACTGGTCCAGTACTGTATTTTTGTTTATTATTGTAAATCCAAATTATTTTGACTCCTCATTTGGATAATTCAGAAATTTTAGAGGTCAAATATTGGTTATCATATTTCTCCGTTTTTTTTTTTTTATTAGATGAAGTATTTTAAATTTTTTGAAGGTAAAAAGTAGTCATAAAAATTGAAAATAATAATGGTGTCAATAGTTGTTGTGGGAAAAAAAATCATAATTTTTTTTTCATTTGAATTTTATTTTATTTGATAAGGTTTCTCCTGTTTGTCAATTTTCAGCTGAAGAAATGACATTTATTTGTGAAATGTTCTGATACTGTCAAAGTGTACAGCATTAAACTTGGAAGAGGACAATAAGAGACAGAAATGAACCAAGAAAATGTCTTATAACAAAAAGGGATTTTTTTTCTCTATATGACCCAGTATTCACAATATACAATTTAAAAAAAGACAGTATGACTCTTTTCAAGTTTATAATAAGCAAATATTGAACATCTTACTGATTAATTTTTATAAGATCAGGAAATATTAAGGAAAAAAAAAACCTTTATTAAGAGTCACTCTACAAAATATAAATCTTGTTTAGACTTTGGATAGTAAAATATTTGGTCAGGGCTGGTGCAAGAGTTTCATGCACCCTAGATGAGACTTAAAATTTGTATCCCTGGTTGTATTCTAATGACTATTTGTTCCAGTTTGAAGAGTTCCCCTACAACCTTAGTGCCGTCTAGATTTTCCTAAAAAAAATAAATGAAGGAGAAAAAAATTATTGAAAGCAAAGCCAACAAAAAGTGATAAATTTCTTTTCCTTTCACTCAGTTCAATGTCTTGTTTGCCTGAAAAAACAAAACAACTTTCATTTTTTGCTGGGTTTAAACAACTTCACGGTACATCATTGCAATAAAACTACACTTTGGACAGAACTTTTTATGGATGCTGGTGTTTCTCATTCTATGCTTAGTTGCTTAAGGGCCGCCTTTGGCACCCTCGGCATAAAGGCACTTCCTATTTATTGAATTAATACATAGAAATCAGATTATTATTATCGTGGTAAGTGCAAACCCCACAGTATCATTAAAGTTTCAAATTTTACTGGAAATTGATTTATTCTTCAAGTTAGAGCATTTTAACGGTATAGAGCTAACAAAACTCTGGCTACAATGCACTATATTTGCTGTTTTACGGTAACTTTCAAAAACCCGTGGTCCTATCGGTTGGGGCCTAGAATGCGCCGACTGCATTCCCTGCAGAGGGGTATGAACCCCCACACCACCCCAACCAGGGGCAACCTGTTCTTTCACCAAAGTCGAAAGACTCTAGTTAAAAAAAGAACCTTTGACCAAAGTTGCAAGACACTATTTAAAAAAACAAAAAACATTTCACCAAAGACACTAATTGAAAAAAAAATAACCTTTCACCAAAGTCGCAAGACTCTAGTTAAAAAAAATAACCCTTGAAACTATACTCAAAAATATTAAAACAGATTCGATATATATACTTTGACAACAAACTGTCTACAAAAATGTGCCTACATTAATTTGCCTACAATAATTTGTCCGCAATAGTCTGTCCACAATAATTCGTCTACATAAATCGTGTATTCAAAAAGAAAACCAAATTCGGCAGTAAATGACCCACCAAGTGTCGATGAGCCATTAAACAAAACAACCAATCAAAAACACGGAAATCAGATCATTATAATATAGATTCAGACACATTTTGGTTTGCATCGTTAGATGGGGCATCTTTTGTATTTAGACATTTAACAAGTATTAAGACTGACTGTGTAGTGGCATAGGTGTTACCGGCATGGAAAATGGAATTGGTGAACAGAGTTCGAGTTTTGGCCAGAGGTGCTAAACTAGTTTGAAGTGAACGTAAGCACCTTGGGAAAAGCATGAATTCACTTCTCCAACTCCCCCAGCTATGGGTAAATAGCAGGACAGTTTGGAGCTCTTTATCTCTGTAAGGCAGTCCGCCTTGGGCGTGGGGCTTGCAACCCCACCCCCTAAAACCTACTTGCTACCGAAATTGCCATGCGGCCCTATGCTCCACAAGGAGTCTGCAGGGAGGGGGAGACTGGATGTCCATTCTTAAAATACAGATTGAGCAGTTTAATTAAGTGTATAATCAGATTAAGAAAATCACACTGTTCATTATTAGAGTAGAATTTTGTTACTTGTTTACACATAGTAGTAAAGTTCAAATGGTTCTTCGGACGATCGAACTCCTTGTTGTTTGT